>JAJMKG010000050.1:0-69153 GCA_030563865.1 Dujonia oleophila | reverse complement strand
GAAGGAACTTCAACAATAACAGTGTCAGTACCACCTGGTGCTGCGGTGATGGTTTCGCTAGTAATAGTTAATCCAGTCCAAGTGGAAGTCAATGTGGTCTGAGAATTAGTTGACGAAGGAACTTCAACAATAACAGTATCAGTACCACCTGGTGCTGCAGTGATGGTTTCGGTAGTAATAGTTAAACCAGTCCAAGTGGAAGTCAATGTGGTCTGAGAATTAGTTGACGAAGGAACTTCAACAATAACAGTGTCAGTACCACCTGGAGTAGCAGTGATGGTTTCGGTAGTAATAGTTAAACCAGTCCAAGTGGAAGTCAATGTGGTCTGAGAATTAGTTGACGAAGGAACTTCAACAATAACAGTGTCAGTACCACCTGGAGTAGCAGTGATGGTTTCAGTAGTAATAGTTAAACCAGTCCAAGTTGAAGTCAATGTGGTTTGTGGGTTAACTGAAGAAGGAACTTCAACAATGACGGTATCAACGCCTCCTTGAGTAGCCGTTTGTGTCTCAGTGGTAGTTCCAGCTCCAGTCCATGTAGAAGTCACAGTGGTTTGAGAGTTTGATGGAACTTCAACAATAACTGTATCAACACCTCCTTGGGAAGCGGTTTGGGTTTCGGTGGTAGTTCCAACACCAGTCCATGTAGAAGTTACAGTGGTTTGAGAGTTAGATGGAACTTCAACAATGACGGTATCAACACCTCCTTGAGTAGCGGTTTGGGTTTCGGTGGTAGTTCCAACTCCAGTCCATGTAGAAGTCACAGTTGTTTGAGAGTTTGATGGAACTTCAACAATAACTGTATCAACACCTCCCTGCGAGGCTGTCTGTGTTTCCGTGGTAGTTCCAACTCCGGTCCATGTAGAAGTCACAGTTGTTTGAGAGTTAGATGGAACTTCAACAATGACGGTATCAACACCTCCCTGCGAGGCTGTCTGTGTTTCCGTGGTAGTTCCAACTCCAGTCCATGTAGAAGTTACAGTTGTTTGAGAGTTTGATGGAACTTCAACAATGACGGTATCAACACCTCCCTGCGAGGCTGTCTGTGTTTCGGTGGTAGTTCCAACTCCAGTCCATGTAGAAGTTACAGTTGTTTGAGAGTTTGATGGAACTTCAACAATGACGGTATCAACACCTCCCTGCGAGGCTGTCTGTGTTTCGGTGGTAGTTCCAACTCCAGTCCATGTAGAAGTCACAGTAGTTTGAGAGTTTGATGGAACTTCAACAATGACGGTATCAACACCTCCCTGCGAGGCTGTCTGTGTTTCCGTGGTAGTTCCAACTCCGGTCCATGTAGAAGTGATAGTGGTTTGAGAGTTTGATGGAATTTCAACAATGACGGTATCAATACCTCCATGAGTAACAGTTTGTGTAGTGGTAGATGTACCTACTCCAGTCCAAGTTGAGGTTATGGTTGTTTGGATATTGTCTACTGGAATAGGTGGTACCGCAAGACATGCTCTACAAGCTGTAGGTTGGGTAGAGCCACTTGGAATTGGTCCATTATATGTAACCGCACCATTAATAGTAGGAGTAAATAATGGTCCAAAACTGAAAGTAACTAAGGAAAATCCACTAGGATTATATCCAAGGCCAATGTTAAACTGCTGCGATAATTGAAGTGGGAAAATACCAGTGGTGAGAATTAAAATACCTGTGGCTGCATTGTAGTTAACTCCAGTTATTGGTAAATCCAATCCTATTACATTCCCACCTCCAAAACCAGCAACTTTAAAAGTTTGAGTCAATGATAATGATGCAACTCTGAGAGTGGACGAAGGTGTGCTCAAGTAAATTGTTTGGTTAGGATCAAAACTTAACAAAGAATTCGAAATCCATGCATTGGAACCAGCACCAACAGTGATACAACCAGAACCCTGGACAATAGTTGTTTGTTGCCAAACCTGATTAAGTAAACAAATTTGACCATTGTTCTGGATTGGGAAGCCAACTGATCCTAATGTTGTAAATTGACCCGTCAAGGCATCCAGGTAAAGCGCAATCAACCCATCATTAGTCCAAGAAACAGAATTCAAGTTGTAAACGGCACTGGCAACACTTCCAGTAGCGTCGTAGAAGATATTACCAGTATTCAGGAACGATGCAGCAACGATGTTAAACAGAGGTCCAGTCAAGCCATTTTCAGAGGAGAAAACTATAGTTCCTCCATTGTTGGTAAAGTCATTGAGGACACCAGCGAAAGAAACTGACAATGCGATAAGACCATTGTTAGCAGAAATAAAAAGTCCTCCGCCAGGATTGACAACGACATTACCTGCAAATGCATTTACGGCACTGTTCACAATAGACCAGTACACGTTGGGATCGATAATTGTATCACCAATCTGAACTGTTGATCCATAAGTCACAGTATCTGTGGTGATTGTTTGTCCTGCAACGAACGAACAGATAGAAACAGCAGTTGCAAAAAAATTACTGAATCTCATTGTCAATATCTTTTGCAACCAATGCTAACAATGAGACCACATAAAAACTGTACTTGCTAATTTAGCTAGCTATTTATATTCTCTAGATATAAAGAGTTCCGAGCATGTTAGCTTCCAAGTCTAGGTATATGGGGCTGGTAATGTAAGCCAGGCTGCGTATGTTCCAAGATAAAATATTCTTGCGTATTTCTTGCGGCAACTAAAGTGCTGTTTTTTTTTTGGTTTTTTTTGAAATGTTAGCCATGAAGGCTTCGTAGTACATGCTGCATTTTTTGGCACACATGCATATGCAGCTTGATATCGATATTTCCAGGAATTGAATCAAAAATCTGGCTCCAACGATTTGCATTCTATAATCTCGATCTCAACAATATTGCGCCCATGATCCATGCGCCATACTTCTGAAGAGGATTGGCATAAACCGATCCCCAGAATTGCTTCATATTTACTATCACCTTGGTTTCTCTTTATTTTCAACTTCTCTTCATTTTGGAAAACAAAATCCAAAATTAACTCAGATAAATTTGTGGAATTTTTTTTCCTACAAATGTAAATGGTCTATTTTTTTGATGCATGTATACCTCAAGTGCACTAAATGTATAGAAAATATACACGAAAGAAATCAATTCAAAGAGCCTCATGCATCGATTCCGTAAAAAATAAATCCCTGCATAACTGTGTTGCAGAAGATCTATCGAGTAATTTAATTTAATAAACTTGAAAATTGAGGTAGGATTACCCCCCAGTCAAATTCTTCTGAAATAGGTTGTCAGTCTCTATATTGACAAGGTTCAAATTTCAGTTGCCCCAGTATTTAGCGTCAGAGCACAAATAATAGCTTAGTATCTCAGGAGCTCTGAGTGTGATTGAGATCGGTATCGCGGCAATGCATTGTTGGTGCCTTGGTCAAGCCACCATTTGCGAGACATGAATCTGTGTGGTATCAATTCGGGTATGTGCTAGATAATCTAGCGCGGTTCAATATGTAGCCAGTCTGCATGGAATTATGCACCCACCCAACCGGGGCTGTAGATTAGAATTTAATAAAAATATGGCTAAGCCAACAGAGCTTCCTCGTAATTGGAGCCCGTAATTGGGGATCGTAATTTACTGCTTGTTCATTGGCTTCACAATAGATGCTAGTAGTTATTTTACAACGGAGTTAATTGTTTCGAAGTTAATTTTTTTTTGTCTCACTTTGGTTGCAAACTTTATTTTTTTAGCGTCAGAATCTAATCTGTAACTCACATACTTTATGCGCAGCGCATTTTTCATATGGCTTTAGAATGCCAGCAATGTTCGTCAGGGGAGTAGCGCTCTCAATTAGTCAGGCATTTCGTAAAAGTGGAGCAGTGTTTAGGTGGATAGATTTATTTAGCAACTTGTAGAAATAAGGAGTTGCAGAAGAGGAGTTGCAGAAGGCGTATAGGGACCTCAATTGGGGTGGGGTGGCAATATAGCTTAATCTTCAAAAAGACAATTGATTCATGGGGAAAGGAAAAAGACGTTGGTTTCCTCAATTTTCACCTCAACTCTAAATTCTTGAAAGGGTAGCTACACCATTCGTCATTTCGAGTGGTCACGCTCAACAATGGAGCTGTGATTTCTGGGCTCTCTTTCTTCCAAGTTTTGCTAAGGCTGCAAGGCGTTTTAAACTTCAAGTACCTGTGCAGAAGAACAATTAGAAAACTTATATGTAGGTATACTTAAATCTAGTAAATCGATCACAACATTGAAAACGAAGTATCCAAGTATTCTCGCATTGTCTTTTGGGGTGCGTCAGGCAAGAGGAAATAAGCTACGCTGCTCCAGGACAATGGAGCGGTTCAGAAATGAAAAAGAAAAAGAAAAAGAAAAATGCACTCCCGAGCGTTTTGCTTAGGACAAAGGAGCCTACCAAAGAGTGATGTAATACTGTGAATATTTTTTCTGGTATTACTTTTCTTTTTTTTTTTCCCCCTTCCTTTGGCGTGTACGATTTTCTAAACTTAGCAAGTACAAAGCTGGGGGCACCTGACTTGTTTTTTAATGCTCACAAAGAAATTGCATGGAGCATCTTTTAAGAGTGTAGTAGGCAGCGAAAGTTGAAACGCCCATCGTTCCACTTCTCCACGTCAAAATAAAATCTAAAAGTTTGACACAATTGAAATATCCTACTCAGGCTTGATCATGCATACATTTAGATGAACGTCAAATTTGTTGAAGGGTCTTCAATTTCTTGGCTCTATCCGAAATTTCTATTTTAGTAATTCATCACTACGGATTAGATCATTATGAGATCGCCGTAAGTTAGGTGTAGGTCATGGATTATGAGCTCTCCTATGGCTATAGACCACGAGTACTATTTTTTTACGCATTTGACGTGCATTACTTTTAGTAAAAAAAAAAGTACGTAAAAAAAAAAAAAAAAATTAATTTGAAAGGAAGAAAAAATATATTCCTTCTTTTGCAGCCAATTGGGTGGGTCTGTATGCAGATACGATGGCAGTCAGTGATAAAATGAAAAAGCCTTCCTGTATGAGAATAAATTACGCTGCAGAAAAATAGAGGGGAGAAAGACAAGGTGGGAATTATAGTCATCTACTAGAAGGAAGAAAATAAAAAAAAAAAAGGGAAAAAAAAAAAATTGAAAAAATTTTTACGACAACCAGTCCCGCCTTCTGACTCCGATCCGCCTTCTTCATCACTTGGCTCTAAATGTGTCTCAGCTAAAAGTCTTTTGAAGTTCCGGCAGTCGTATTACTCACTTCATTATCAATTTCGCAACCCAGCACTCGCAGCCTTTTTTTCCCATAGCGATTACTGCGCGTCCTGTACCTAGTCGCAGGCCGGGTAACCTTTCATCTCTGGCCAATTACAGTTACCTTTTTTCAATTATGTGCGCATAAACCAACAGGCATGAAAATTCACTAATGGTTGAACAGTGAGCAGAGTCTTTTACAGGTGTATTGAATCATAACAACACTACATATAGAAAATGTCCTTCTTAAGAGATTTGATAGATTTTGCACTTCCAGTTGCCTACGCTGAAGAGGTATGTACTTAGAAAGAAACCCGCGCTACGATGACGTAGCTGTTAATATGGAGCCAATGCTGCCACACGTATTTAGAGGACTTTGCAGACATAGCACCAGACCCCCAGAAACAAGATAAAGTGCCCCAAAAAATGGCTTGAGGAAAACTACGTCCGTCAAAGTATTCAGTAGGGACCCCCTTTGGACGATTCTCTAGAATTCGTCAGAACTGTTTCAGATGTGTTTCGTACCTCGGGGCCTGCCTGCCTGCCTACGGGTGCTAACAGAAGCTCTACGGAGTCAATGACTGAATAAAGTTACTAACAAACCTAGCCTGTGGAAGAAGTCGAAGATGAACCTGAATCTCAAGAAGAAGCTCAGGTAGAAGAAGACGCTGAAGAAGGAGCAGAAGATGACGACGAAGAAGATGAAGAAGATGAAGACGACGAAGATGAACTCAAGGATCCATTGGACACTATCCGTGAAGAATGCCAAGACAGTTCTGCCTGTAAGCCATACGTCCACCACTTCCACGAATGTATCGAAAGAGTCACCAAGGAAATGGAAGAAGAAGACTACGAACTGAAGCACTACAAGGAAGATTGTGTTGAAGAATTCTTCCACTTGCAACATTGTGTCAACGACTGTGTTGCTCCAAAGTTATTCCACAAGTTGAAGTAAATTCTTTTTTATTATTATTTGCTGCCTCTTGCTCATACAGCACTACTTAGTCCCTTTTCAAACTCCCATTAGAGACTGACGTGGACCGTAGTGGTTCTTTAAAGTTTCTGGTGGAAGTTTTCATGCCTCGATGCAACTCACCGTTCGTCCCCATGTGGAACGGATAACATGGAATTGATGAATTCAAAATTAGAAAAATCACTTTATATATAAAATAATCGAAAAAATAAAAAATAAAGATAAGACAATACATGATATTAGATCTGATAGGACGCTATTGTAGTTTCATCCTGGGTCGGCCCCATTTGAAGCTACACCCAGCAACAAACAAGTGGACTGCATGGTGATGGGATGCTTTATGAGACCATATAGTATCCTGCATGGTGGCGCATTGCGGAACGCGGGAAGAAAACAGTGTGTGAAAATTATTTTGGCCCGATTTTAGTCTGCAGCATATTGAAGCTCGGGCCCCGGACATCAAACTCCTGTCCAGTCTGGCCCAGGCCGCCGACGTCGTGGCGTCTTTGTTTTCTGTTTTTTTATTTGATCCCTCGGGTCCCTGGCTAATGGATTCTCGAAAATCTCCTCTTACAAATCCCCTTTCTTTCTCCCTTCAGCTCTCCACTGGTTGCTTTATTGCCTTCATGACCCTCTAGTGTATCGGGTATCTCCTGCATGCTGCAAGTATCACGCGCTTTTCTTTTTCTTTCTTTTTGGGCCCACACTTGGCCACCCTACCAGAAATGGCAATGTATTTCGAGTTACAACATACCGCCTCACCCTTTAGCTAAATCCACTCAACACCAAGCTAAAACACTGAAGAAAAACTACAAAGGTCAGGTTGAAAAGAATTGAAAAATAAAAACCTCCGGAAAAAAAAAAATAAAAGATATAAACCTGAAAGCAATTGCCGTTATTGAATAACTATTGCTGGATTTCCATAGAGTAAACCGATATTGAAATACTTACAAAGAAAAAAAAAATTAATTAAGGAAAGAAGAAGAAATGTCTGCCGTTGAAATTAAACCAGTTATTGAAGAGAGAATCTACATTGGAAATGTCGATTACAAGGCCACCGAGGAAGATTTGAGGAGTCTTTTTGGGGAATTGAAAGTGTATGTATAGCTGAGTAAGACAGTTGTGGTGGAGGAGGGAGCAACAATGAACCATTACTAACAATTAACTTTTAGCGTTGAAGTTGATATTCCAACTAAAAATATCTATAGCAACAAAAAGGTTTTGAACAAGCCTTTGGGTTTCGCCTTTGTTCAATTTGAAACCAAGGAGGACGCCGATAAGGTCATTGAAGAATACAACGGAAAGGAATTTAAGGGAAGAAAGGTTTACGTGAAGAAGGCTGTTCCTCCTCCAACTGAAGAAGAAAAGCAAAAGAAGTTGGAAGAATTCAGAGCCAAGAACTTAGCTGCAAAGGAAAAGAAAAAGAAGGTTGCTGCCGAGGCTGCCGCTGCTGCCGCTGCTGCTGCTGCTGCTGATTCTGCGACTCCTGCTGCAAGTGCGACTGCAGATGTTGCAACCACCGAGGGTGCAGCAAAGGAAGATGCAGCTGGAACGGAATCCAAGAAGAAGAAGAAGCCAGCCAAGAAGCGGTCTCCAAAGGCTCAAAAGTTACCATTGGAAGAAGGTGCCAAGTCCCCCGATACCGTGTTCATTACCAACTTGCCCTTTGATGCCAACATCAAGACTTTGACTGCTGTATTCAAGGAATACAAGCCAGTATGGATCCATGTTCCTCTCAGAAGACCACCATACAGAAGGGCCCTGTCAAAGGCTACTAAGCCACAAAAGAATAAGGGGATTGCATTTGTCAAATTTCCGGATGCAGATTTGCAAACGAAGGCTATTGAAGAATTCAACGGATTTGAAATCGGCGAAAGAAAAATTATAGTTGACGTTGCTGTTGATGCGAGAATTCCAGTAAACGGAGCCAAGGAAGAAAATGGCGAAAGCGATGTTGTTGAAGGACAAAAGGAAGAAGAAGTAGAAGAAGAAGCAACTGCATAACTAATGAAACTATTATAAAATCAATGAATGACTTGGATTTTCACCAAAAAAGAAAAAAGTTGAATATACAAAAATTATAAAGCAATTCCTAAAAGTAGTATTTCGTATTTTATTCTATTAAGGTTTATTTTTATAGTGCTGAACAATAGCAAGGAGGGAAAAAAAATGAAAGAGAAAAAAAAATTGCATGTATGTGAATTTACAACAAACTGAATACTACGGGAAAAGTGTGATATAAAAGTTCGATTGTGGGCAGGCGCTAAAGAATTCTAATAATGAGGGGTAACATCCTGAAAAGCAGACAATGTGCAAAATACAGTCACGGTATAGTACTCTCTACGGGTGTGGGAAAAGTGCCTTATGCAATTGTGTGCATGTTGCTGCAAGGTTTGCTCATCTAGCTGCAAGGCTATCTTATCTTTCTCACGGAAAGTTGGCATCGATCGGCTTCGCAGATCTTCAGCCCAGAATGGCTGCAAAATGTAACGATCCGAAAAGAGAACTGGGGCCTCAAAGTTTAAATAGAGCGCACACTAGGAAAGAAAAGCCGAAAGCTTGTTGAAAGATGCAACTGCCCAAAAGTATATCGATTTGGGGGGAAGAATTTGAAATATGAAACTAATGTAGTGTAGTGCGATGATATTCAAGAGAAGGCGAATGAGAGATCATCCCTCTAAGTCACCAAGGAGCGGTAATCTATCCTCTGCCAGAAACTACGTCTTCTCCATTTCCATACAAGGCCAGGGTAATAGCCCTATCCATAACGTGACCAACTCCTCATCTCCAATCTGAGAATGTGCAGGATATTTTCCGCCATACAAACCGATTTGCCGTAGTTTTGTGTCACTTGGCTCCAGAAAAGCGAAATAATTTTTCAATGTCAAAAAAAAGAGCGACCTCTACTAGTAATAGGCTATTAAGTAGTACACTTATTTAATTACAAAATGGGTATGTAACGTTGGGAACCTAGTTGTAGAAGTGACCTATATGAAACAGAGAAGACGTAGATCCTTTGGTGAAGAAAAAAAATAACGTAAAAAAAAAACCTAAATGTAGAACGAACAGACAACACCAAGAGGATCACCTACTTTTAAAAAAAAAATTAATGAACTGGTGGATTGGCATTAAAAGAGCCAATGAGGCCACTGTGATAAAAAAGGTGTTGATGGAGACTCAAACCTAAAGTTAGTGGAGATTTTTTTTATTTTACTGCGCAACCCCTTCCAGAAACAAAGCATGTACTCCCTGAACGACCACAAAAGTGCAGAATTACCACAAGTTTGCTGCAAAAAAGTCCCGCACAGGAACGAACCGGAAAACACCAGCGCCTCTGTATCTCAAAGGATCACTTCAAAGAGCCACTTCTCGTGAGAGAGCATTTTACTAACATCTTATTTTAGGTAGAGTTATTCGTAATCAAAGAAAGGGTGCTGGTTCTATCTTCACTGCTAACACCAGATTGAGAAACGGTGCTGCCAAGTTAAGAACCTTGGACTACGCTGAACGTCACGGTTACATTCGTGGTGTTGTCAAGCAAATCATCCACGATGCTGGTAGAGGTGCTCCTTTAGCCAAGGTTGCTTTCCGTGACCCTTACAAGTACAAGATCAGAGAAGAAACCTTCATTGCTAACGAAGGTGTCTACACTGGACAATTCATCTACGCCGGTAAGAAGGCTTCATTAAACGTCGGTAACGTTTTACCTTTAGGTTCCATGCCAGAAGGTACCATTGTCTCCAACGTTGAAGAAAAGGCTGGTGACAGAGGTGCTTTAGGTAGAACCTCAGGTAACTACGTTATCATTATCGGACACAACCCAGACGAAGGTAAGACCAGAGTCAAGTTACCATCTGGAGCCAAGAAGATCATCTCTTCTGAAGCCAGAGGTGTCATCGGTGTCGTTGCCGGTGGTGGTAGAATCGATAAGCCATTATTGAAGGCTGGTAGAGCTTTCCACAAGTACAAGGTCAAGAGAAACTCCTGGCCAAAGACCAGAGGTGTTGCCATGAACCCTGTTGATCACCCTCATGGTGGTGGTAACCATCAACATATTGGTAAGGCTTCTACTATCTCTAGAGGTGCCGTTCCAGGTCAAAAGGCTGGTTTGATTGCCGCTAGAAGAACTGGTTTGTTACGTGGTACCCAAAAGACCCAAGATTAATTTAGGTAGGTAGCATTTAAATATAACTGTACAGTAACGAAGACCGTGCATGTAGACGAACAGAGAAGTTACCATTACCCTGAAAAGTAAGTGGTGTAAGGATGTTACATATAAACTTAATTTTGTCTACATTATGTCCTGCACATAGTGTAATCCTATCACCTTTGGTGCAACAGCAATGAAACACGAATGGAGAGCTTACCTGGCTCTCTTCTAGATGTGGAGCTGGAAGTAGAGCGGTTAGTGTTTAATTGTTTGAAGTACAAGATGGTAGAATGCTTTTTTTTCTTTTGTTTTTCAATTTCATTTTTCTATTTTTTCCATTTTTTTTTTTTACTACTTTGGTTTTATCTAGATAAATTATTTTACCTACAAAATGAGCACTCCAGCAATTTTATTAGGCAAGCTGCAAAAGTAGCAAATTGGTCATGGCGGGGTATCTCAAATGTTTTCATGGGGCATCTTCACTGAGTCAGCGGTACGGTGCCAATAGCGGAGTAGCAATATATGAAAATTTAAGATTAATATCATCAAGGTGACCAAATGTCTCTTATTGGATGAAGTCTACTACGTTTCATCGGCAAATTGACCGAACCGTTATACATAAGATCTTATTAGCTCATATGCATAGCGAGATTATTAGCATACCTATTGTAAGCTTAAATTAGACTCAATACAGCGTCAAGTGACGAGAGATAAGATGTGCGCTTAATTTATAAGAGTGAACACGTAATTTATAGCTACAGTACATCAAAGTATACACCATTGAAAGAACTCCAATTCCAATTGCATTCAAGCTACGTATTTGTCGTAACCAAGGTTTAAGCTTTATGGAATTTGCTTATCATGTAAAAGTGAGGCTGCAAAATTTAAAAATAAGGGAAAAAAAAAAGAAAAAAAAAAAAAAAAAAAAAAAAAAAAAAGGGAGCCGTACAGGAGAGGGTGCACGAAAATTGCCACCTAAAAAGAGACCGAAGCAAGGCGACCGATCTCACTCTGAAAAGGGCGTGAACGGCATCAGCGTGGGAGGAGATGTGCCTGATATGTATCAAGCTACTTCAAAACCAGTACATGGACTGGGGTCCTTCAGAAAACAGCTCCATCGATGGTAGAATGTTCAGCAGAAAAAAGGCTCGGCGAAGACATGAAGAAATCCATCCTGAGTATTTTTGCCGCAGAAATTCATTCTCAGTATTATGCCGCAGAGTTATCGGTGATAGAGCTGATTAAAGTAATACGGTTGCCCGTCTTGTGTTTCTCTTGTGTTTCTCATGTAGGTTGCCCTGACCATATAAGTGAATCGAAGTTGGCCGCAGGAACTCAGATCTAGCGTGTCGACACTATCACTTGTTCTACTCTTCGCCTACTCAATTATCCCACACTTCTCTATCGCATCGAGGATAAGTTGCATCCACATGCATATCTCCCATGAATTCTTCCGTGTTAGTACATCCATTGCTGCCACCCTTTCTTTGCAAATGCGTACCTCTGACTCATACGTTTCCCGTATTTTAACTTTGACTCCTCCAGCGTAAACTTTACTTAGCTTTACTACAGACAATTTTTTGCACCAAACGTGCTTACTTAGCTCTTCCCTTTATATACCTTTTTTTTTTTTTTTAATTTATTTTTTTATCTTGCAGATTTGGTGCCTCACCTATCCCTCCTCCTATAAACTTATCTCATCCGTAAATGAAAAATCTTTCCTCGTCTTCTTTTTCTTTTTTTTTTTCTTTTCTTCTTTCTCTTCAAACCGATACCAAACACTTAGTTACATACAATATGCTGCAGACCTCGTGTCCTCTATGGCTGTATGACGATGTGACTAATTGCACCCGAAATTACATCTTAAATGGGGTTTATCCAGTGATATTTGGGGGAACTTCGTTCTTAATACTATCCAGCAAATCGGCACTCTACTTGTACAAGCACAGAAAGGGAAAGGGCTCAACCACTGGCGAGCAGGAACCATTACTTGCAGCTACAGATGCCTACGGGGCAACAGAACCCTCTTCTACCTCCAGTAGAACAGATCCCATCTCTATCAAGGAACGTCACTTTGACTTGAGAAGATTACCGCATACCAATGACGATGGGACTCCGCACGGAAAATCCGAACTCGTGTATAAGGACACTGCCGACAGAGCCAGAGTGTGCTTGGAGTTTATTATAGTTATTCTCAGCTTTGCATTGGAGTTATCCACCTTTTTCGTGCAAGACTTGCACCACGCGTTCAGACATTACCAGTATGTCCCGGTGATAAAACTGCTCCTTTGGGCCTACATTTCCACAATCGTCACCATCAGAGTGTGTAACTTAAATAAGGTTACCTTTTACCTTCCATCCCTTTGGACACACTCAACCACATTGTACTTTTTCAACTTTTTCCCCACTGTGATTTCATTTAGATCAGCATTAATCAACACCGTCAAGGGCGGTGACTACGTACGTTGGTACTACATTTTGGAGTTTATCTTCGGCACCTTGCTTGTCTTATTGAACTTTTCAAGTAAGACTGGCGACAAACCTTCACTTTTGTACAGAACTAGCGACGGTGTGACTCCATCTCCAGAGAATATATCGTCCATCTTCCAATTCATCTCTTACTCGTGGTTGGATCCCATGGTATGGAAGGCCAAGAAGCAAGCCTTGACCATGAAGGACATCTGGGGGCTCAGAGAAGATGATTATGCCTTGTCTATCTTGAAAAGTTTCGAAACCAGTAAGAAAGCGGTCAGTTTCACCTACAGATTATTCTCCCACTTCAAATGGTTGTTGGCCATCCAGTTCTTTTGGGCTGCCTTGGAAGCTGTTTTGATCTTCATCCCATCCATTTTGCTTAAGAAGATTTTGGAATACGTAGAGTCGCCTGAAACTCAATCTGCAAACCTTGCCTGGTGCTTCATCGTGGCTATGCCAGCTGTCAAAATGTTGGACAGTATCGCCTCCGGATGTTCGTTATTTATCGGTAGAAGAGTGTGCTTGAGAATGAAATCCATCATCATCGGAGAAGTCTACGCAAAGGCTTTAAGAAGAAAGATTACTGTGAGTGAACTGGAAAGTTCAGAAGAAGACCAAGATTCCAAGACCAAGGACGATTCTGCCAATGCAGACGCTGAGACCAAATCCACCTCTTCAAAGGAAACTAAGAAGACTGCTGAACTCGGGGCCATCATCAATTTGATGGCCATTGATGCATTCAAAGTGTCAGAAATCTGCGGGTACCTCCACTTCTTTGTCGGATCTATTTTGATGATCTTTATCTGTATTTACCTACTTTACGGACTTCTTGGTTGGTCTGCCCTCGTTGGTGCCTTTTCCATTGTTGTTCTTCTCCCTCTCAACTATAAAGTCGCCTCTTACATCGGTACTTTACAAAAGGACATGCTTGAGGTGACCGATAAGCGTATCCAGAAGTTGAACGAAACATTCCAATCCATTCGTATTATCAAGTTCTTCTCGTGGGAAGACAAATTCTACGACAGTATCTTGGAGGTTAGAGCCAAAGAAATCTACATGTTGAGTTTAAGAACCGCATGTTGGTGTGCCGGGTCATTCATTTGGTTCGTTACACCTACTTTGATCACTTTCTTATCATTCTACTGCTTCACTATAGTCGAGGGTAAGGCTTTAACTGCCCCAATTGCCTTCACTGCGTTGTCTTTATTCAGTTTGTTGAGAAGTCCTCTCGATCAGTTATCTGATATGACCGCCATTGTGATCCAGTCCAAGGTTTCTCTTGACAGAGTTGACGACTTCTTAAACGAGGATGAATCTACAAAATACGAGCAATTGAGTCATCTGACCCCAACCAGCCCAGACAGTCCATACATTGGATTCGAAAAGGCTTCTTTCTCATGGAACTCCAAGTCTGAAAAGAATGACTTCAAATTGAGAGACATCAACATTGATTTCAAGCCAGGTAAATTGAATGTGGTCATCGGAGCCACAGGTTCTGGTAAGACTTCGTTATTATTGGCTCTTTTAGGTGAGATGGATTTGACTGCAGGTCAAGTTTTCTTGCCTGGTATCATTCCTAGAGATGAACTCATTGTAGACCCTAGAACCGGCCTTACCGAATCTGTAGCATACTGTTCACAGGCTGCTTGGTTGTTGAACGATACAATTAGAAGCAATATTGTCTTTTCCTCAGCATTCAACCAGGATCGTTATGAAAAAGTGGTCGAAGCATGTGGATTACTGAGAGATTTTGAAATTTTGAGCGCCGGAGATGCCACTGAAATAGGTGAAAAGGGTATTACCTTGTCCGGAGGTCAAAAGCAAAGAGTCTCATTAGCCAGAGCTCTTTACTCCAACTCGAAACATGTTTTACTTGATGATTGTTTGTCTGCTGTTGACTCCCATACTGCATTATGGATCTACGAAAATTGTATTTCTGGTCCATTGATGCAAGGTAGAACTTGTATTTTGGTTTCCCATAATGTCGCTTTAACTATCCAGAATGCTGAATGGGTTGTGGTCATGGACAACGGAAGAGTCAAGAGTCAGGGTACTCCTGAAGATTTGTTAAACACTGGTGATTTAGGTGACGATGACTTGGTTAAACTGTCTGTCATCAATTCAAGAAGCCAATCTACTACCAATTTGCAATCTTTAACTGATAAGAACGCTGATTTGAAAGCAAAGACTGAGATTATTGAAAGTAAATTGAAAGCAGCAAAAGCCGCTTCAATGGCCAACGAGGGAGGCGAACACGTAGTCCCTACAACCGATCAAATAGATGTAAAAACTGACGGAAAATTAGTAGAAGAAGAAGCCAAATCCGATGGGGTTGTTGCATTCAAAGTTTACGCTGACTACGCTAAAGTTTTCGGTGGTTGGCCTACCTGGATTGCGCTTATTGGTACATTTGCTATTTGTCAAGCTATCTACATGCTGCAATCATTCTGGTTAAGAAGATGGTCGATGAACAGTGGTGTTGAGATCAAGAACATTACTGAATCTCTGATGATGATTAACAATGTCGGCAGTGTTTACAATGGTGTAGAAATCAGCTCGATTGCCCAACCTGTTTTGAGAGTCTTCCAAGGAGGCTACAACATGTTAGTGAGTGTATTTAGTAGAACTACCAGTGTTTACAACTATATCTCGGTGAAGGAGGAAGAACCGAAGTCTACCTTGTACTATATTTCCATCTACGGAATTATTGGTATTGTTTACTCCGTTCTTGCTTGTCTCAGAGTGTTAGTTACCTTCTTTGCTGGTGTAAGAGCTTCAAACCGTATTTTCAAGGCTGTTTTAGATACAGTTTTACGTGCTAAGTTGAGATTTTTCGATAAGACCCCTCAGGGACGTATTATGAACAGATTCTCAAAGGATATCGAAGCTGTGGATCAAGAATTGACTCCTTTTGCTGAAGGAGTCTTTGCATGTGTTGTTACTTGTGTTTCTACTTTGGTATTAATCACACTTATTACCCCTGGCTTTTTAATTTTTGCATTTATTATTGCTTTCCTTTACTATTTGGTTGGTATTTTTTACGTTTCTGCTTCTAGAGAGTTGAAGAGATTTGAAAGTATCACCAAATCACCAATTCACCAACATTTCTCTGAATCATTGAACGGTGTTGCTACTATCAGAGCTTATGGTGTCGAATCCAGATTCATGAAGCAAAACTTGAAATCTATTGATAATAACAATCGTCCATTTTTCTACCTTTGGGTTGCCAACAGATGGTTGTCCTTCAGAGTTGATGCTGTTGGTTCATTGGTTATGTTCTTTGCAGCAGTATTTGTTATGCTTTCTATTGGTACGATTGATGCTGGTTTAGCAGGTTTATCATTGCTGTATGCCATTGCATTTTCGGAAAGTGCCCTTTGGATTGTCAGACTTTATGCTAACGTTGAAATGAATATGAATTCGGTTGAAAGATTACAAGAATACCTTGAAATTGAACAAGAACCACCTTATGAGATCCCAGAAACTGCTCCTAGAGCCTCATGGCCTGAAAAGGGTGAAATCTCGGTGAAGGGTGTTTCTTTGCGTTACGCCCCAGAACTTCCAAGGGTTATCAAGAATGTCACATTTGATGTTGAATCTTGTCACAAGATTGGTATTGTTGGTAGAACAGGTGCTGGAAAATCGACTATTATCACAGCTTTCTTTAGATTTATTGACCCTGAAACTGGTAATATAACTATAGATGGGGTTGATATCACCAAGATTGGTTTAAGGAATTTGAGACAAGCTATCACTATTATTCCTCAAGATCCTACATTGTTTACAGGTACCATCAGATCTAATTTGGATCCATTCAACCAATACACCGATAGCCAAATCTTTGAAGCATTAAGAAGAGTCAATTTAATTGGCGCAGATGAATCCACTGACTCTCAAGGGCAGGCAGCAGAAGTTGCAAGCAATAGCAGTGGAGAAAACCAGAATAAGTTCCTTAATCTTGAATCTGCAGTTACTGAAGGTGGTGGTAATCTTTCACAAGGTCAAAGACAATTGATGTGTTTGGGTAGATCCTTGTTGAAGTCTCCCAAGGTTATCCTCTTGGATGAAGCCACTGCATCGATTGATTACAAGTCAGACGCCATGATCCAGCAAACTATCAGGGATGAGTTTGCAGGATCGACTATTTTGACTATTGCACACAGATTAAGATCAATTATCGATTACGACAAGATCTTAGTTATGGATGCAGGTACCGTTGTTGAGTACGAAGATCCATACAAGTTAATTGCCAACACTGACTCGTTATTCTACAGCATGTGTGAAAATAGTGGTGAATTGGAAACATTAACCAAGTTGGCAAAGGAGTCATTTATTCAAAAGAAAAACAAACAGAAGAAATAAATATGAAAATGAACTGATTCAAGTTATTAATAGCGAAAAGGCTTTAAGTATGAGATTCAGATACCATTACAAAGAAAATAAAAAAAAAAAAAAAAAAAAAAAAAAAAAAAAAAAAAAAAAAAAAAAAAAAAAAAAAAAAAAAAAAAAAAAAAAAAAAAAAAAAAAAAAAAAAAAAAAAAAAAAAAAAAAAAAAAAAAAAAGATGGAAGAATAGTTACGGACTGTTGAAATAAGCTGTCTTCTAGTTTCTGATAGATAATATGTAAGTAAGTATATTTATTGACGAAAAAAAGAAAAAAAAAGAAAAATAGAAAATAGAAAAAAAATAAAAGACAGTAAATTAAACAACAATATGCCAATGGTGAGTTTCCAAATCGTAGCCAACAAGTAATTGTCTAATTGCGGTCCCCGTGCTCCACCCTCTATGCTTTACTCACTGTCACTCCAATCATTATACTTTATTTGGCTGCATCATGTGTAACTAGGTGGGGGATGGGCTCGGATCACTATATGCAGTCCCTACAATTCCGTGCGCACGCGCTTGAATTTCTTATCGCAAGATACAGCCACCACCACAATCACCAAGATGACATTACACACGGCCCCATCTGCAGTATAGATGAAACGAAATTAGTAATAAGGAAAAAAAAAACTTATAAAACACGACATGGTGCTCGACAAAGTTATTTCCAACCCTTATGCAGAGCCAGAGGACAATCAAATAACACCGAACATACCTCTAGAAAATATGCTGCAGCCGAAAAAGGGCTACATCAGACTTGACCAGGTTGACGCGGGCGAAACAACAACTTCGGAATCGTCATCTTATCTTGTGCAGGAGTATGGAGGGGAAGATGAATACAACAGACCTTCACTAGAGCTCCACGGAAGTGTGTCGTACTTACAACAACTTGAAGAGTTGCCCCAGGGACGACATCTCGGTGTATTCTCCACGATAGTTCTCTTCATTGGGAGAATTGTAGGTTCCGGGATTTTTGCTACTCCTGCTAGTATATACCAGGATGTGGGCGGATCACCCTTTTTGTTCTTTCTAGCATGGATCTTGGCCGCAATGGTTGCATTCAGTGGGCTATATGTCTACTTGGAGCTTGGCTCATTGATTCCTCGTAGTGGTGGCACTAAGGTGTTTTTGGAGTTCATCTATACCAGACCAAGATACTTGGCTAGCATAGTTTTCTCCCTCTATTCAGTCATGTTTGGGTTCACCTTACTGAATGCGTTGGTTTTCGGTGAATATTTCTTGCATTCGATCGGGATCGAACCCACGGAATACCGTACGAGGCTTGTGGGGTTGAGCATAATCTATGCTACTGTAATTATCCATGGGGTCAGCTTCCACCATGGGGTTAAGATCCAAAATGTAATTGGAGGCATGAAGTTGGCACTTATGGCCATCATGACTTTGACAGGGATATATCTGGTGTGTTTGCCAAGCTCACTTACTGGAATTGAATCCAATTTGAAGTTTGACGAATCATTTTTCCAATCGTCCCAGCCTTTCAGTTCCTCTCTATTTGCTAGTGCTGTCATTAAGGCCAGTTTCAGCTATAACGGATGGGGTTCTGTACATACAGTTTCCAGCGAAATCAAAGACCCGGTACGTACTTTCAAAATTGCCGGCCCAGTCTCACTTGGATTGGTCACAATTAGTTATGTCTTTACAAATTTAGCCTATTTAGTGGTCATTCCTGGAACTGAAATGTCAAATAGTGGTAAATTGGTGGGATCTTTACTCTTTGAAAAAGTTCTTGGCCAAAAATTGGGAAGAAACTTCTTAAGTTTTGCCATTTCAGTCTCCTCGGCAAGTAACGTTTTGGTCGTTATTTATACCATTTCTAGGGTATCACAAGAGGTGTTCCGAGAAGGATTCCTCCCTTTCCTGGAGTTCATGGCGTCTAACTGGCCATGGGGTTCCCCACTTCCCACTTTGGTGTTGAGTGCCCTATTATCAACAGCATGCATTTTATTACCTCCTAAAGGTGACATTTATAACTATTTGATCGCTCTAGAAGGTTATCCGTTCCAAATTTTTACTGCGCTTGTCACTATTGGAGTCTACGTCATTAGAAGAAGACATCCTGACCTTAAGGCTCCTATTAGATCTAGTATCATTGGTTCAACTGTATTACTTCTCATCACGTTCTATCTTATAGTGTCTCCATTAATTTCCAAGGAAAGCCCTAATCCAAAGGGCTTAGAGAACTGGCCGTCATATCCATGGCTTGCAATCTTTTGCCTTTCACTTTGTGTTGGGTATTGGGCAGTTATGTTCCAAATCAAACCAAGAATTTTTGGATATCAGTTGATACAAGAAGATCGGGAGCTCAAAGATGGGCTAATTATAAAGCAGTGGACGAAATTGTATAATATTCCTGATTTATAGATACATATTTAAGAAAAGCAGTTATCAGTGAAAAGTTTTGTAACTAAAGTAACAACGAGATTACTGGGGCTCACTCATGGACACAATTCTATCCACTCTCATACAAAGCGATAAGAACTTGGGATCTTCTAAAGTTTTAAGCACTATCCTCTTTAGTGCATCATCGGATATATCTTGGAGATCAGCATTGGAGAGATGACACTCGGCGCTCGTGTCATTGCTGAACGTCAAGTCTCCAAGTAAACTTAGGTCCGATTCTACCAATGATGTGTTTTTACTGGAAATAAGCGAATTTTGGCGGGGATGTTCCGTTGCTTGACGAGAAATGGACAATTGAGAGTCCCAAGGATGAAAAGTTTGGGTAGGAGGACGTAAATCCACTTGCGTTCCAATCTCGTTTTGGCTCAATTGACTTTGCAGTGGGTTAGCTTGAAGCTGTGAATCTCCTATTATTGAATATCTGCTTGAAGAAATCAAAGGTCCATTTATTTCCTTGATAGAGACACCTATCTCTTCTAAGTATTTCAAGCAATTCTCAAACTCTTCACTTTTATAAAAGCTCACTTGAAACCTAAGCGGCTGGGCTTCTTGCTCAGCGGAGTCTGCTACTTTGAAGGATATATAAGGCCGCTTATAATTTACAGATAAAGTTTTAATAGAAGGAGAGGTTCTATCGGGTGTAAATACTACTTGTTCCTATTTAATTGGTTAGTGACCCAATACTATACTTAACTAAAACTTCCAGTATGTTAACGTACAAATATCTTGTATCTCCATATCACCTTCACTTTCACAGTCAGCGGGGTCAATTTTTCAAAAGTTAAGGATAACTCTGATCTTTCAGGGTAATGGAACCATGCGGAATCAACCAGAGAAGGATTCAAGAGTTTGGAGAACTTCCTGAGCTCGAAAATTGGCATATTGGATGAGACTTTGGCAAAGGAACGAATTAACTTGAGAAAATGCTGCAAAATATCCAAACAAAAAAATTAAAAAGGCTGCAAAATCGCAGTCGCTTCCTGTACGTAATCTGCTCGTATCCGACCGGCTTTGCAACACCCACCAAATTTTAAACGGGCCACAACACAGGCTGAAAGAAAGGCAGAAAGAAAGGTAGTTGGAATTGACGCCAATTTGGTGAGCTTGGGATTATTTCTTTTTCGGCCCATCCTATTTTATTTCCTTTTTCGAGTCAAGTAAGCGCCAGTTGTATGAAAATTGGAAGATAATGTCGGAATATATTCAATATGTCGATGCTCGTTTAGCAGCACACTTACAAAATTACTCATTCACCTCTTCACTCATTCAATCACCAGTCAGCAGATTAATTACCTATTTTCTCATAATTTCATTTATTATAGTACTACTGTACGAAACCATCTACTGGTCAGGAATTTACCTAAACCTTTGGGAATATCATGCGAAAGACATCTTCACTGAGGTTCCTATCCACTGTGCCCATGTGTACATTAGGGTCACTAAAATATCGAACAAAGCTGAGCTAGAACAGGTGAACGCCCACTTTGAAACCAACTCAAACTCGGTGTTGCACAAATACATTTTGAATAAATTTGTTTCCTCGCCAATTAAAGATGCCACCACCATCACATACAATTTTGAGTTCAGTCCAGAAGACTTTGAGATGAACGACCATCCTGAGTTTGGGTCCAATGTGGAACATTTGAGAAGCAAAATTTTACACACATTTTTGGACTCAAGACTTGCAAATGATGTGAAAAACTCGGGGAAAAAGCTAACGAATAGCGATGTGATTATCTTTAACCATAACTTTAGATTCTTAGACTCTTCCTTCGATAAAGAGTACCTTAGCAAGTGCAATATCGAAACTGGCGATCTTATAAATTGCTTCATTAATACTGTATAGGTTTATGTCAATCGATAGATATAGTTAATATGCGCCTCCTGTGAGGATTAGTATTTAAAGAATAGAGTCAGTAAGTTTGACATATTGAGGTCATTTGATCTTAGGCTGGCCATTCAATACATCAGGCGATTACTTACTGTTTGAAGACTGAAAATTCGAACACCATTTCAAAGTATACAACCTACAATGGCTGCAAATACGCTGTCATAGACTCCCCACCGTTGGACACCTTGGCCAACCTTTATCTATTGCTTAAGATCTTTTGATCCACACCAGTACACCTACATTTTGAGTTTTCTTATATATGCATTAATACGACAGTTAGCTGACCACTTGTACGAAGCTACAAGTATAAGCACGTAATATATGTTCAATTTAATTGATATTTGTGAGCAACTGGTTTAGATCAGCCTGCGACTAGGTTTGATCAAGTTCCTTCTTCTAGTGTAGAATTTTGGCTGTTCTTGACAGTTTATGTTGAAGAAAATATATTATTCGAAGTTGAGTCCCACCACATGCTGAATTCAGCAAAGTAGATCAGTAGTAATACTATGAGGACTCACTCTTGCACTCCATCTTCGACAAATACTTCATCATGTTGCTTCTAAAGTGTTCCAGTGAACACTTTAGAAGCACAGAAAAGCAGGCGATACGTAAGACGAGAGTCCTTTAGCAGTCTTGTTTGGTCTGATGGAGAGTTGCTTTATCCTGATAATGCCTGCTATTATCTACTTAAGTGCCAAATGTGCAAATCTCCTATAAAAGTTAGCAAAAAGTGGCATTCCGGTCGGTCGTTCTCTCCTAAAGTCACTTTTATTCTATGTTGTCCTCTTCCGTTTTGCTTCTATTCCTCGTTCAACTCGTACCTTCCCTCTTTTATGAGTTGAAATTGGACCAACCTATCTTCTGTGATTGTCCACAACTTGAAGATCTTTTCTAAATTCGATTCCAAAGATAGGTCATGTAACTTATTTATTTCCTCTTCGTTGTCTTTATCCACATTTTTAGAACTAGAGTAGGTCGGTGTGCTACTAGCTACAGTAGAGCCACTAATAGGCGCAGTGAATTCAAAATCCCCGCCAAAACCTTCGAAGTCAAGTTCATCATCATTCTCTCCACTTTGGAAATTAGAAAGATCAAACTCTACGAGATTTAGATTACTCTCATCAGCAGCTGAAACCCGAACGTCCAATACACTAGGATTGAGATTTAAAATAGCCTTGTTAACCAATCCATAGCATTTACTTCTTAATGACAAGTTAAACAAGTTTCTAAGTTCTTCAGGAAGGTCCTTTTGTTGTTCAATATTCTTTACATTTGGATCAAACTTGAAACATAAAAGCAGCATGGTAATCTCCAACTCTTTCAAAAGCTTAGGCAGATTGATTACCTTATTTATCAAGTTTTCTCTTACAAACGTTAAAATTTCACTTAAAAAGGCCTTCTCCTTCTGAGATGTGATGTTTGAGTCTAATTTATGATTCCTGATCATTTCAATTATATTCAATCTCAAGAGCTTGAAGTAGAGAAGGTTATTAGTATCCAAAATCGTTGGGAAATACTCGGAAATTTTGGCTATGGCCTCCGTTATATTTCCCTTAAGTATCAATAATTTAATTTGCTTACGTTGATTAATAGTTGAATATCCTGAAGACAAGGCTTGTGTCCTCAGTGAAGTTGAGGTCACCGTAGAGGGCGTCAGCCCGGAAGAAGCCAGCTTATCATTGTGGAAGAGGTCGAATATCAATCCAGAGAACTGAGAATCACTAACACTCCCAATATTACCTAATTGTTTGATAAGTTCAGAGTTTTCTAGGTGATTATTTTTCCCGACCTTGCCATTCAGATCATTTAAATCAATGCCTGTTTCTCGTGCAAAACTAATGGCCGCTTCTTGGTAACCTTCCTGGATGAAATAGTTCAATATGAGACTATCAATCTTATGCTTAGATGATTCTGTGTACATTGGTATAATTTATAGGTCACTGAGACTAGGAAAAGACTTTCTTTCACCACAGCTACAGATGAGAGTTTGGTGCAATGAAAGAAAGGAGTGTGGAGTGTGGAGTGATAAGAGTACATGTCGCACCAATATGCAGGACATCAATAGCATCATTGCTTACTTGTGGGGGACTATGACGACCATTTACACTTCTTAATTGCCGAAGTATTTGTTGAATGTCAGCATGACCAGACTTGTAGTTCTATGCTGTACTTCTTTTTATTTCCTTTTCCTTTTTGGAGGTTTTTTTTTTTATTTACTTGGTCTTAAATCACTGTGATCTTATCAGTTGGCGCTTTCGAATGGCTGCGAATTTTGAGCAGCTGGTCATAGGAAGAATAACTAGATGTAAGTAGAACGTTAAAAAAGTAGGATGTACTAAAAGTTTCAAGGAAATATAAGATTTCCTGGATAAAAGCGAAGATTTTCGGTAGCTCTTAGAAAATGTTATCATTTCTGTTCTCTAGACGTCTATTTTATAGCATACAATATCTAAATAGTAGAAGGCATCTTCATGATGAGTAAAACTGTCGAAGTCCAACCCAAGAAGTTCTTTGCACCCTTTGCGGCTCCAGTTTCATCATCATATTGTTCCCAAACAAAACCTGTCTTTTCCCATTGATCGTATATATTGTTGACCAAATTCAATCTAAGTTGTTGGTATGTTTCTGCTATCTTAGATTTCAATTCTTTGCTCATGTACTGCTTTGAAGCATCTTGGTAGTACTGTAAGGATTCCAACACAAGATAGTTAATGTTTACCCAAATTGGCGATCTCCAATAGTTTTCACCAGATCTATATAATTCATCGGATTTAGAGAGAGACCTTATACCATAAGGAGACCACAATTCCTCTGGATCACTCAAAAGAGTTACAATGTGATTTAACTTTTCAGTATCAGACGCTGGCGTCAACTTTGTTAAGAAAGGAAAAAGTGAAATGTAGCCCTTAAAGCAAGCGTGAATGTTTTCATCATCGTCATTTACTGAGACGTCACAATAAGTGTCATCAGTCTCAGACCAATGGATCTTTTCCAAGTTCTTTACAATCTCCTCTTCGTATTCCAGATACAATTCAAAATCGTCTTGGTAGTCAAGCAATTTGGCAATCAGTTTCATAGATTTAGTCATCACACCAATCCAAGATAATAAGTCGACGTTCAACTCTGCTATATCTGCAGGCAATGTTCTTGGGTAGTCATCCAAACCACTAGCTAAACAGTGGGTAAGTGTTCTTCCCCTCCATCTGTAGAGCTCCTTATACGACTCACGATCAAAATCTTCATTGTAGCCAACTTGAGTCTTACGGAACATCATGTAGTGGGACTTTAATTTGGGATAAATTTCACGCGAATAGTTCAAGAGCTCTGGGAGATGTCCTTTATCATCTCCAAACCCACCATAACTTTGAACAATTTGGGGCTCATTCAAATCGAGCCCAGAGTTATCTTCAGCTTTCGTTTTCTCAGCAGCGTCTAAAATGTAACAAAATGCCAACATAAGTGTTGGAGGATTTACAATTTGTGGACTCTGAGTCTGGAATTCTTCTGGTACTCTTGCTCTCTGTTCATCCCCCAAAATTTGCTCTCTAGCGATCCACCCATTTTCGTCAATTAAGTTAAACCACGATTGAATAATCTCTAAAACCAATTCGGGGTCATACTTTAAAAGAGGTAATAAATGGAAGCCTTCATCCCAGTAGAACCCTCTCGGAAAGAAGGGCCTTGAAGGTGCCAAGGTAAACAATTGGAAAGGTCCCTCTAACTCACCAGCAAGCTTTAAATTTTCAAAAGATTCTTCGTCAATCACAGTTTTCCTATCTACCAAGTGATCTCCGTAAGAGTAAGTTAAACCACCAAGTAGCCCAGACAAGATTTCTTTACCAAACTTGACATACTTTGGGTTTTCATTGAATGGCGCAGAGAGAGGTTGAAAATGGGATTCGTATTTAGCCCGGACTTTCTCCAAACCCTTCGCAATCTTCTCATCAATATTGTCAGAGTTAAGGTGCTCTTTGGACAATTCACTGTTGAAAAAGACATCAAACTCACATTCACCCTCGTAGAGTTTTTGAACCAAGTGTAAATTCCCTTCAAATCCTTGTAAATCTCTCATGATGAAAAGTTGGTGTGAGGGGTATTTTTGTAAGTTCTCAGGGTTACCCTCAAGTAAGTCCTTAAGAGAATCATCAAGGATGGTTGTGAAGATTTCCTTAGCCTTCCAAACATTATCGTTAGGAACCTTAAGTGATATATGATGGGTCTTTCTAGGATTCAAATCAGACCTACCAATAGTATTTTTAGGGTGCTTGTTGGAAATAGGACCATCATTGATTTCGACAGAGAAGAGACCCAAACTTTCACTCAATCCTGAAAGCTTCAAATTTCCCTTGTACCCATTAGAGCTCTTCGGAGTCTCCAAGAATAAATAGCCATCTTCCTGCACTTCAGCAAAGTCGCCATCACGGTCTACATTGGGGATTCCTCCCACGGTGTCTACACCTTTTTCAGTTTCTAACCCACTGTACCAGATGAAAGCAGTCCTGACCAGTTCGTATCCGACATGGGGCTTAGCATGAACCTTAACTGCCCAAGATCTACCGTCCTCACTCTTAATAAAATCAATAGTAATGGTGATATGGCAGTCCATATCCTCCACCACCTGCTTCCCACCAATACGAGGATCATATTCAACCCAATTGGCCTTCTCCATCTTGTCGTGTTGTTCATAAAAATGTCTAAAATGGCCCAATCCTTGGTATGAGTCTACATTGAACCACATGAGCCCAGATAAAAGAGATCTAGGAATTCTTGGACGGACCCCAAAATATAAAGACGATCTGTAAGGACCCCAAAGAAGCGAGTCTTCACTGAAGAGTGCGGCTATCTTAGGATCATCTTGCAGCGAGCTATCTTGTTCACGAATGTCAAACGAAGTACAGGATACTGCTATCACTAGTGAGAGTATGAGGGGGACCCAATTGATATATTTCATTTGTGGTTCCTGTCAAGTATACTTCCAGCGAGGAAGAAAGATGTTCAATTGGTTTCGAGGTTGCCAACGGGCTCGCTTTTCCGTACCCTGTCAAGATTTTTCAGCTGCAGCCATCGAAAAAATAAAAATCCGAAAGTTGCACTGCATGAGATGAGATAAGTTGATCTTGAAGGGAAAAGAGTCCAGAGGAACTAGAGGCCAAAAGCATATTTTAGTGGTAAATGTGGCCACATAAAGAAGGTCTCGGAGGTCAGCTAGGATATGGGGTGAATGGGAACGGGTTAATACGACATAATCCAGGCAAAACCCCTCCATATCAGCTAACGTTCCCGCGTCGTCACAGTGGCAGCCAAACACTATATCGAGCAGTAAACTCCAAGCAAACAATATTGCCACAACAAATGTCAGACTTTGATTTAAACTCGATTTTTTATAAGGATCTAGAAAGCTTCTATGTCCCCGAGGAAATTTTGAAATCGTATTTGGTTGAATCAAAATCGTTGACTTCTCCATTGGTGTACGACCCCACCTTTGGGGAGCTCTTCCAGTTCCATGACATAAGGATGAAGAAGGGTAAGAAATACGAAAAGGTTTTGGCATACGTGAGTGGAGAAACAGGAACTATACTCAATATATCAATTGTAGAAGGTAAGGAGAAGAAGCTTACCAACGGGAGCAAGGTGTACCTTCCTCAGCTCTGCGGACCCACGTTCCAGGTTTCGCTTTCTGAGCCGATTAAGCAAATCCAGTTCAGTAAACTTGAAGAGACTTTTGATTATATACCTTCTCATTTGATTGTACGAACAGATTCGACGGTATACGTATTAGACTGTCTCAGAACACCAGCCTCAGATGGAGCCCAAAGCAGCAGTGGAATAGAGCTATCGATAATCGATGAGTTGCATAATTCTAAACTTTATGGTCAGACTTTTGCGGATGTTTCCTTTAACCCCTGGGATTACACCCAGTTTGGTGCCGTGGATGTCAGAGGAAACTTCGGGATTTGGACTATCTCAACAAACAAATCCTATGTAAACAAATTGACTTTGGTGATGAAGGACTCAGAGATAGTGACTGACGTGGAAGAGCTATCAAACTGGAAGAAGATTTGCTGGGCGTTTAATAGAAGTAATTTGTTTATTGGAACGAGATCGTCACTTACTCAAATCACCATTGGTCCCAGTAATGGATTTTCAAGCACGAAATTAATTACATCCAATAGTTGGTCTATGATTTTAGACTTCAGAAGATGCTCGGAGTTTGCCTTCCTCTTAACCTCTAAGGAGCTCATTTGGTTGTACTGGAATAAGGGAAAACCATCTAGAATATTATCTTGGAAGCACTTTCTTGATGAAAGAGATCCATCTTTCAAATTGCAGGTGACCAAACAGGAGGGTAAGGTGCCAACATTTTTGCTCCTGGTTTTTTCTCAGACTAGACTGTTGTTGTTCATTTACACTTTTGCAATGAAGGATGGTGCCCCATATAGCTTACACGATCCATACTACATTCGAGTAACTACAGGTCTACAGCAAGTCGAGTTGAAAAGCTTGGATATGAATTTTTACCACCCCCTTGACGATAACGATGAAGTTAACGATATCGTGGCGGATGACGAAGAAGTTACTGCTTCAAGTTTCGGGATATTTGAACTTAAAACTAACTTGAATCTTACTATGGATATACTTACAACAAGTCCTGATGTAGAAGTGATGCGCCGAAGGGGAAGTGTCACCACCAGAGTTAGCCTTACCGGCTCCAATACTGGCACCATGGACGTCCCAAGAAATCTGTCCAGCAAGAAGGCATTCAAGAGATTAAATAGGTCAGAAGCAGAAGCAATCGCCAGTGGCCTTAGCAAGAAAGAACAGATCAATATCGACACTGTGAAAGCGGTTCAAGACTACGCGTTTAAGTTAGGGAATTCTTCAAGTATTGCATTTCCCTTCACATCATTGATGGACATTTCAGATGAAGTTCCTCAAACCATTGATGATATTTCAGAATTCGACTTGATGGTTGAACAGCTTTCAAATTACTATGGAGAGCTGAGCATTCGCATAATTAATCTAATCAATCCTTTGAACATTCTTACAGAAATTTTAACCAAACCGGCCAATACTTCGAATGAAGCAAAAGAAGCAGTAACTAGTCTTTCGTCTGAAATTCGCGAGAGATATATGAATAAAGAGATTATCCAATTCAACAATAATGATTCTATAAAGCAAGCGTCTATTCTTTTGGGCGCAAGTTTGCTTAAGGCGAATCAACACTCTGCAAAGGAAAAGTTCGAGGACGACTTGAAGGAAGAGTTGAAGGATTCTCCTTTGAAATTGACCCAATTGTTGAGTGAGTGGGATTCTACAGCAAGCGAAGATTTAACCTCCATATCACAACGTCACCTTGAGACTGAGGACGCAAGACTAAGAAATTGGGGAACATCCCAAATGACAGTGCCCGACATAATACCAACTTTAAGGCTCTCGTCTCAACCACAACCTGAGTCATCACAAAGACATTCACAGAGGGAGAGAGGAAGGAAGAATATGAGAGCTTCTCATATCCCCCCTTTGAAGCAATCGAGATTACAAAATATTGCTTCATCACAGCCTTCTCAACCATCACAACTTTCTCAGACTACAAAAAGTCTTAATGAATTTGCACTCTCATCTCAACCTACTCTTGGGTTATCTTCACAATTGGAGAGTCAGTCCTCATCCGGATCACATTCTCAATCAAACTCACAGAAACGAAAATCATCTAGCCAAAGGGTTTACAAGAAGAAGAAGAAGAGAGGAGGGTTTGCATAATACCTGTACAATAAATACATACATAATAGATAAATGTAAACTAAACTGTCATAGCGATACTTTTCATAAAAGATAGTCCACACTTAATAGACATAATTAGTAATATATTCTTTGAGCGTAGTTCATAAATGGCGTGCTGATGTTGGAGCTAGTTACACTCTAAGGATGTTCCAGAAGTATTCGTTGATCAAATTTTATTGTGGTCATAGCTACAACTATTACACGAATATACAACGCTATATCGACACTTACTGCATACTGCTTCTATTACAACTATCATACTAAACAATACTGATACTCAAACCATCCCGAACTCCTATCATTTCTTTCAGAAGCTTTCTCTGGCTCACAGCACCAAACTTAGTGAGCCTCATAAAAGCATAATTACAGAAGAGCCAGCAAGTTCTAGACCTTCAGCAACCCCAAGCCAAAAAAACCATAACCCATTCCTTATCGGACACACATTGAGCATTGGCTCATACAGAAACCGAGTCGGTCTCTTTCAATATTCTCACTATACTCGATGAGAGAGCCTTCGGGTCCACACCTTCATCGATAAGTTTGATGCACAACTGGAGGGTGGATTCCTCAATGTTAACGTTAAGCAATCTTGCCAAGTCTGCAATAGGGTTCGACAGACTTGGCTGCGGATAGTATATCAGGTCAGCCATGGTGTTTATACCTCGATACCCTCTACCAGAGTAGCAACTGCTGATACCTTGTGGTTCGCTTGTGCCTTGTTTACCCCATCAAGCTGGCGTGCGTGCGGCTGACGCACCACATCGGGCAATTTCTCTCGAGATGGCCCAAAGGAGCAGAGCAGAGCAGATGAGAGCAGAGCCAGTCATGGAAGACGGTGAGCACATCGAGCTCAATCTTACACAGTTAGAGTCTACAACTACAATTATCACTAGCCAAATCCCAGAGGTTCAATTCAGTATTTTCAGCTACTTCTCTACTTATTTGGTTGGGTCTTCTTCGAATCTCAAATCCCAGCCAATCTGTTCACCAAGTTTTGGCAAAATCTCTGCAACACTCTGAACGTCCTTGTCACCTCTTCCAGAAATGTTAATGACCATATGTTGGTCCTTCGACATGGTCTTGGCTCTCTCAACACCTCCATAAACAGCGTGGGACGATTCCAAAGCGGGAATGATACCTTCTAACTGGGATAACAATCTGAAACCCTGTAAAGCTTGGGCATCAGTTGCAGCGACAAATTCTGCTCTCCCAGTCAGCTTCCAGTAAGCCAACTCTGGACCAACTCCAGGGTAATCCAAACCGGCAGACACAGAGTGGGTGTCGTGGACTTGTCCATCGTCATCTTGCAACACAAAAGTCTTGACTCCGTGGAAAACACCAGGAATACCGGCGGTCAAAGTAGCAGAGTGACGTTCGGTGTCAAGGCCGTCACCACCAGCTTCAACACCTAACATCTTGACCTCAGTATCCTTTTCAAATGGAGAAAACATCCCGGTAGCGTTAGAACCACCTCCTACACATGCGACAACGATGTTTGGTAACTTTCCGTCGTTCAATTTCTTGAATTGCTCCTTGGTTTCTTGTCCGATGACACTCTGGAAAGTTCTAACCAAAGTAGGGTAAGGGTGAGGTCCAATAGCGGAACCTACAACGTAGTGGGTGGACTCCAAGTTCGATACCCAGAATCTGAAAGCTTCACTGGTAGCGTCTCTCAAGGTCTTCGTACCGGCAGTGACTGGAACAACCTTGGCACCCAAGATCTTCATTCTGAACACATTCAATGCCTGTCTACGGCAATCTTCAGCTCCCATGAAAACGGTACACTCCATACCAAACTTGGCACAGGCAGTAGCGGTGGCCACCCCGTGCTGACCAGCACCGGTTTCGGCAATGATCTTCTTCTTACCCAATCTCTTGGCGATCAACACCTGGGCTAACCCGTTGTTGATCTTGTGGGAGCCAGTGTGGTTCAAGTCTTCTCTCTTCAACCAGATCTGGGCACCGCCGGCGTGCTCGGTCAATCTGTCGGCACGGTGTAACGACGAGGGTCTACCGATGTAGCTGTAGAGAGATCTGAATTCCTCCCAGAAGGCTGGGTCGGCAACTGCAGATTCGTAAGCTCTTTCTAATTCAGCAAGACATGTGTGTAAGGCTTCAGGGACGTACTGGCCACCGAAGTCACCGAATTTGGGCGAGAACTGGTGAGCTTCGCTGACATCTGTCGAGGGAGTTGACGACTCAATGGAAGAAGTCAAGGCAACTGGGTGGGTGAAGCTCGTAGGAGTCGAAGTGGGCACATAGTCGCCCAAGATGGACTTGACGTAGTTCTTGGTGACTTCTCCTCTCTGTCCGGCAGCACTGTCACCTAACAAGGTGATGATCTTACTTCCAATAACCACTCCGTCGGCGGCCTTTCCGACCATGAGGAAATGCTCTCTTGTCAGGACACCGAAACCGACCGCCAAGGGGATATCGCCCACGAATTTACGGACTCTAGCACACAATTCAGCAATGTTGGCAGTCACACTGGTGGTTGCACCGGTGGTACCCATTCTGGACACGACATAGATGAATGAGTCGGAGATACCGCCAACCACCTTCAATCTTTCATCGGTGGTAGCAGGAGCAACCAAAGGTACGTAACTCAAGCCGTAGTGAGTACACAAGCCTCTGAACTTGAGCGCTTCTTCTGGTGGCAAATCAACAACAATGTACCCGTTGGCACCAGCCTTGGCGGAATCCTCAATCATCTTCTGTTCTCCGTACTTCAAGATCGGGTTGTAGTAGCCCATCAAGATGATGGGGACAGTGACACCCTCAGCTCTGGCCTGGGCTACCAAGTCAAGGCACTTTTTCACGGTTATACCGTTCGCAAGGGCAACGTTGTTGGCCACCTGGATGGTTGGACCATCAGCGATGGGGTCGGAAAAGGGGATCCCCAACTCGATGATGTCGACACCACCAGCTTGCATACCCTTCAAAATAGGAAGGGTGTCTTCGATGGTAGGGTAACCGGCGGTAATGAAGTTGACAAGGGCATTACGGCCTTCTTTTTTGCACCTAGCAAAGGTTTCTTTGAGAGAGGCGGACATGAAGTAATACTAGGTTCTAATATAGCGTAGAGTAGTAGAGTAACTGGTGTACAGTTGGCGTCTAAATGGTAGGATTCTGGCATCCTTTATATTAGTCGATTCTCGGGGTTTTGTGTAATTTTTCAGTGAGTCAGTTCAGGGTAACTGGCGGTGGACTGTTCAAACAGGATGTAGATAGGCGGAGGACTGATGAAGAGGGGTTTACGGATAAGCTGAAAGCTTCTACGGGTTGGCAGATATGAGGATATGCTAGATGACTAACCTACAGAGATGAGCTAGGTCTTGGAGTGTATTATAACTGACTAGTTGATGCCAGTGCGTACTGTATATACGATATAGTGGTGCTTTTGAAGAGCGTACTGTATACACGATGTGGTGATGCTGATACAGTCTGTACTGTATACACAGTACACCGATAGCTTGAAGCGGGTACTCAATAAACAATGCACAGGGTACTGGAGCTCTCTATGGACTGGAGGTCTCTATGGAAGGGTCGAGGCAGCGGGACGATGTCCGTTATCATTTTGAAGGAAATGTGCGGAATGGGCATAAACTGCGCTGCTTCACTTTTTTGAGAAGACCTGTGCTATCAACCAGTTTCTTCTCCATCGATGTAGTCTTGGGTGTGGTCCAGGATAGATGAAAGTATTAGTCGACGAAACTTGCTTAACTGACCCTCCAATCTATCTGCTGTGCCCTTAACGTACAGACTGAAAGATTACAGTCTCTAGTAGTAACATACGTTATACGTCTTTAACATGGGTTGCAAAGTGCACCGTAGTCTCTTTTTTCATGTGATTCCCTCACTTGGCGGGTCTGCACAACGAAGTGCATACATTGTTCAAGCTTACCACTTTCTTAACGTGTGGTTCTCGAGGCACAGCTCTAATCACCGCCAATATTTGTACTTGGGCACCCATCATTACTTTTTAATTTCTTTTTGGTAGATCCATCGAAAATGATCTGTACCCTTACAACTCTATGGGCTGGAAGGCTGTCCCTTTCGCCAGAGAGCCACTGCTTCTTCGAGCTCCAGGCTTGCCAGTCTGTGCGCCATTTTTGATTTCTTGAGACAGCAGCTTAACCGGCAAAACCTCTACTTCGTGTCCTAGCTTGATCTGTGCCAAGTTTATGATCGGTAACAATCGTATGTACTGCTCATAGTAGTCTGATATACTTTTCTGTACCGTGCGCAATTTGGACTCCACATTTGCGTAGTATGCCAGTTGAGCCTGCCCTTCCGGTATGCTTGCAAGTGCCTTGACAAATAGTGACATATCATGACGAAGAACGTTTATTTCCACTTTCAATCTCTCGAGTTCATTGTATATCACCTCAGGTTCTATTCTGCCGGAGGCAATGTCGTCAATCTTGATTGTAGCAGGAAGTTCCGACATGGTGTGAAGTAATTTTTTTTTTCTTTTTTGGTCTTTTTTCAATGCTAATGTTATTTTCTCCTTTCCAAACCCAGGCTGATTCTAACCAACTCTGCGAATTCGGCTCAGGACACTACAGAACGGACGCTTCCTTGCTGACTCTCTACGTAGAGCTCACCTGCAAAGGGCAAAAAAAATCGTGGATAGAGAGGGGAAAGCAATCCGGCACATAACCCATTTGCTGAGCCGGTGACAGCGACTGAGAAGAGAGTCGAAGGGGACTCTCACGAGCGAACAGGCACAATAACATCCGTAGTCGAGCAATGTAGCAGTAGACAAAAATAGAAAAACTCGAAAAGTCCACCAATTTAGACGATCTGCAATGGAGAAGTTATTGATTATTTCACGGTAAATTCGTGTTCCATCATGCTTCGTAACCTCGAGAAGCAGCCGGTACCGTGTAGGGCAACCCCACTTGCATTTTGGCCCCGGCTGGATACATACAAAATAATTGTGCTAGTGCGGAAAAACTGCGAAGATCTCTCGGCGCCCGAGAGCCTCATCCGGTATCTTTTTACGTGAAGCAAATCTAGAAGAACCAAGAGCACGGCTCTGTATTATTATTTTGGCTACCCTGAGGTCAGGACTATTATCATTTGATTTTTTTTTTTTTTTTATTTTCTCTTTACTTCACCATTATTATTTGGTATTATTAATCTTTTGCTTTGAACCTGTAAATTATCACATTTCTCTGTTATGAATGGAACTCCATGGTTTACCCGTACCTTTTTCAACTTATTGTTTCAACATACTACGCTCATAACGTATTCCCTTTTCGTCTTCTATTGCCCGCAAATTTGTCACTAGTTTTTTTGACTGTATAGCCTCACGGTTAAGAACTTTGACACTATGCGAAACAAAAATGCAGGCCAAATTCCACCAAAGTCGCGCGATTGCTGCGCGAATGGCTGCAAACATGCCCGCCAAACACCATAAATTATGCAAGATTTTGTTTTGGTTTGTTTTTCCCGCCTAACTCCTACAGGTAGCAAGGAATGGGCAAAATTTCTTTTGCTTGTTATTGGTTTTAAGCCTTGACATCACTGCATCCATCCAAGGTATATAAGGCTGCTCAGTTCAGGCTATTTTGTCACTACATTTTTTTGTCTCCTTTCTTTATCCAACTAATACTACATTCGCTAACACAAATTATAATGCAATTCTCCACCGTCGCCATCTTAGCTTCCGCTGCTTTCGTTTCTGCTGCTACCCTCACTGAAACTGACTCTTCCTCCACTTTAGTTACCATTACTTCATGTGCTGAAACTGTCACTGACTGCCCAGCTTCATCTTCTGCTGCTGCCAACTCCACCGTTGCTGCCAACGTTACCACTGCTGAAGGTGCTGCTAACAAGCCATTCGCTGCCGTTGGTGCTGCCGCTTTGGCTGCCGGTGCTTTATTAGCTTTGTAATTTCTTTGCTAGTATAGTAGGTATAAAAATATAAAAAAAAAAAAAAAAAAAAAATTTTAAAGATATAATAAATATAAATTTATATATTTTTCCCAGATTGTAGTTATCTCGTCAAGTACTTCCAGTTTTCATAATCGCAGAAGGTGAATATACATAGCTTGTTACTAATTATCATTATGTATGCAAGTACTTTGCAAAAGAGCACCGTAAGTATTATGCAGGCCGCCTAACTCTCTCTCTAAGAACCACCATCTTATCTTCTACTTTCCAAGGGCAGTCGTATTTAGTCACCAACGTCTCCAAATCTATACCATTGGGCAAAACACAGGTCTCGAGGTACTGTTTGTCCAAAGTGAAATACGAGGCAGTCATTGCCTTGACCATCGAACCCATCATTCTGGTGAGCCCCATTCTCATTATCGCCGATTTGCACCCATCGCACTCTGAGTTGTATGCCCGTATCCAGTTATGGAAATCTCCAACTGCCCATGCCTTGAGGCACTTCAACAACCAAGTGTTATCGAGATTGTATTTGTAGTACACTTCCACTGCTCGTAGGTTCTGGTTGTTAAAGTGTGATAAGTGCAAGCATAGGAGTGTCGCAACCTCGGATATTTCAATGGGACTGAGAAGTGCAACTGCCTTATCTAGCAAGTAATTTATGCTGGGAATATAAGTATGATATTGTCCTATCGATGCGGATATCCGTATCGAGAACAAAAACACTCTTTTCGAGAAGTCGTTGGGTGTAGCAAACAAAAGCGCTTCTCTCAACTTGCGGAGCGATGTCAAAGTGGAATCAAGGCTTGTTGTAGGTTTTGCTTTTTCTTCACTATTCAACTGGAAAGATCCCATTCTGCTCAGGATTTGTTCTACATCACTCTCACTGTTGGCCAATTCCTTGACCTTATCTTTCAAGCTTGAATTCAGCTGGATACAGTATTCCATGAAATCGTTAAAGATCTTATCAAAAAAGGCCTTTCTCTCTCGTTCACTTCTTTGGAGCCTATCGTCCTCTCCTCTACTTACAAACCCATACCCCAGCCCTCGTCCTGCACTCGCATCTCTTGGTTTGTTGAAACGCTCGCTGCGACTCTTCAACTTTGATTCATCTACTGTCAACGAACTATCAACGCTGGCCTTGAAAGACCAATTGCGTTTAAATTGCTTGCCACTACTTGACTTGCTCATATATATATATATTTTTTCCTTTTTTGGTGTACCACTCTAAGAAGAAAGCATACAGTAAGTATTAATTTTCCAGGCGTGAAATCTATCCGCACCAAGGCTACGAAGTAATGCACAAAGAAGGGTTCCGTTACGATAAGTTCACAATAGTAGGTAGTTTTCTCTATTAATAATATACATATATAGTTACAAAGATATTAGAATACACAATAAAAAAGAAGAGCTAGGAAATTTCAAACAGGAGAAGGGAAAAAAATTCTCTGGTCGATAGACTTTAGCTTTCTCTAATCGTCTCTAAGCAGTGGAATATCTAGTGCAATTAAGCAAGTGGTCTCTCAATAGCAACCTTCTTCTTCCTCAAATTTATCCACAAAACCGCAATTGTAGAAAGAACAGTAATCCAAATTGTCAAGTAGAAAACGCTGGAGTAGCATTCTCTGCCCAACGTGCAGCTCTGGGAGCCAGTGGCTTCAATTCGAACGGAGTTCGAATCATAGGTTGCACCAAATAAATTGGTGAAGTAAAAGGAAGGTAATATAGGAGCTAGACCAACAAATCCCCAATTTAAAGAGAAGTTTTCCATGCCAAACGTGTCCCCAACTATCAACGGCATGATACAGAAGGTAAACCCATAGAAAAACCCTATTAGCAACGACAAGAGGGACAAATTTTTGTAATCTTGGAAGGAATACCCCATGATTTGGGTCACTAGCATACCAACCAGGGGAAGATAGAGAAGGTAAGTTCTTGGCTTATTCCTTTGTAAGATCACGTCTCCCAATATCCCAGAAGCAATTCTACCCACGCAATTCGCAACTGAGAGCAATCCTACTTGAAACAGCTGATTCTGTTGTATGAGAGTGTTCATCTGGTTGTGGAATTCAGGGTCTGACCCCATGGACGCAGATATATTGCCAAACGTCACCAAAGCCTTCACAACGTACCCTACAGAATATATATACATTTGTCCTAGGGATGCCAACGAGCCCGTTATGAAGAAAATGATCCAGAACTTCTTATTGTAGAGAAGTTGCATACCACCAACCTCACCACCATCTTCTTCAAGTCCGAAATTGAAACCAAATAACGTATTGGAGGAATCAGCTCCTCCGCCAGATGCATTGGCTGTAACATCTATACTAGCAAGTGGAGGTGCATGTCCCTTTGAAGAAATAGTGGCTAATTCAATTTCTGGAATAGTTCCAGCTATTCTAGCTCTTCTCCTGCTATGTTCCATGTCGTATATGATAATAGTGGGGCTACATATTACAAATATGACAGCAGAAGAGTACGACAAAAATCCCAAGAAGTCACTGGTGTTTCCGGGGAAGAATAGCGTCGAGATTACTGAATAAAAAAGGGCACTTAAACCATATAATGCCAACGGTAATGAAGTGGCTACACCTCTAATGCTGGGGAAATTCACAGCGCAGCATTTTAAGCATGCAGAATTCATAAAAGTAGACCCACACCCAATCAAAAATATCATGAACGACGACAATTGAACAGAAGCATACTTTTCATCGTATTGCTTCTTTATTCCATAGTAGCTTAGAACGACAAACGCCCCACCTATGATCAATGAAACAGTGTAGCCTCGCTTGTCTACCAATCTTCCTGCAACTGGTCCCGCGACTGCGACCCCAATTGTACCCCAAAGTGCAATACGAGACGAATCTGTAGCAGAGTACTCTAGTCTATTTGCGAACTGTGGCGAATAAGATGAATACAAGTATAGTGTGCCGCAGATTAGCCCTAGAAACGTACAAGAAAGTAAAAGGAAAGCTTTCAGGAAAGCTGACATACTAGCTATCAAATACCTACCCTTGCTCCCTCGAAAAAAGTATAAACTGTACTGCTTCTTAAGTGACTACTTAAAAATTGTCAATTTAATTAATAAATAATCCTATGGGAAATAGCAGTACAATAAACTACCAAAATCATGCACGATTTTAAAAAAAATACTCAACCAAGCCCTGTGTTCAAGGTTTAAACAAAGACTGATCGCTCGGTCTGGAAAATAACACGCACTAGCATCTTTCGATCCACCCAAAAATAAAACAAACAGCCACTGAAAAAACAAAATGGTTAGAAACCTATTGAAATATTTGCCAGTGGCTTTTCAACAATTGCGGTTTTGTGCCCCTCTATGTCTCTTTGAGCTATAAGTATATATGCATTTAGGCGTATATATGGTTCGTGTAGCATATAGTTTCTAAATAAAGAATTAAAACGCCGACTACTGACCCTAGTCTGCTTTGTATATTACCGTGCTCAAATTCTAGGCATTCCACTCGAAGTGCGATGTTGCGAATTGCATTCTTTGGGTCAGACTCGTTTTCAGTCAAAGCCTTGTCAAAGTTAGCCAAGCTCAAACTGTCAAGCAACAGCAATGTGATATCTTCAATAGATGTCATAACTAGATCAATTAAGCCTCAGGGAAGAAAGAGAATCCTCACCGATGTCCCCATAGGCACCTATGCAATTAGCGAAAATCTCCCCGTACATAGAGCAGATCACAAGAGTGAAATACTTGAGCTTTGCAGTAAATTAAACCCCAACTTAGCTATAGCAGTTTCGTATGGCAAACTCATCCCAGCAGACTTCATCCTGAAGTGTGAATTTGGTGGATTAAATGTACATCCTTCTTTACTTCCTAGGTACTCTGGATCATCTCCCATTCAGTATGCAATTAGAAATAATGATGCCACTACTGGGGTCACCATACAGACGTTACATCCGCAAAAATTTGATAGAGGCGATATAATAAGCCAGTCTGAAGAAATAAAAATCTTAGAAGGCGAGAACTATGAATCCCTTTTGGAAAGACTTGGTGAAATAGGAAGCGATATGCTCGTGGAGACGTTGAAAAGCGGGCTTTACAAACCTCCAATTAAACCAATTAAATCTTCCACTTCCTTTTCATTGGCTCCAAGGATATTTCCACATGAAACTGAAATCCAATGGAGTAACCATTCCAGCAAAAACTTGGTGAACTTATATAATGCATTGGGGCCATTGCATTCTTTTCAAGTATGTCTAACGAAGAAGAAAGATAAAGACCCAGAGGAAGAGTTGTATAAGGTTATCCTTTCCGACATAAATGTGTACTCTGGACCCTTAGTTATACCTGGATCCCCAGGCTGCTTCCTTCTAGACGACTTAAATGACAAACTCCTAATCAAAACCAAGGACGGTGCCATCTCGACTGGCAGCATTAAATTGCAGTATCAGAGTTACGAAAAGCCTTCAAAGTTTGTAGGACAAATACAAAAGAGATGTGCTGTAGCAGTCGCAGATACGAAATTCATTCAATCTAACTAATAATGTGTATATAGACCTAATATAGAATTATAATACAAATTGACAATGCTTATTAAACTCTTGCACAGCAATTCTGATTTTACCATACAAGAAAGATCTAGCGTTTTTCTCCGGGATCGGAATGAATGGCCCTTCTCTCTTGCTCTTTAAGCCAATGTTGATACCTGTTGGTTCTATCGAGATCGACTTAATATCATCAAAGTTAATTACCCAAGTGGATTTTAAGGAATTGATCTGAAACAAGAATATCTTTTTAAAGGTTATCAAGATACATTTCTCTTCACCAGGTAACAACAAATGTGCAATGTAAGATTCATTGAAATATTCACCACCATCAACAGCATTTAGCCAAAATTGGCCCTGAGCTTCTCTTTGGGAGTAGGGTCTAATGATGTGATCGTATGCCGAAATATATCTTGGCAATCTAACTTTATCCAACCCCTCTGCATCGAAGACCGTTGTCGTATTTCTAATCCCTTCACTAACATTAGAAGCAAGATCAAAAAATCCAATTGCAGTTTTAGTGGGTAATCCAACCACACCTTTTCCTAAACCTTTGAAGAAACCAGCAGCACCTCCGTCGGTGGCACCTTCAATTGGAGCAGTAGCAATTCCTGTAACACCAGAAGAAATAGATTCAAAAAAGGAGTTGGCACCCAGTGTCAAACCATACAAAGCATGCTTTGGTTTATTTCTACGCTGATTTAATCTTCTTCTTTCTTGGAACCTCTTATCTAAAGTGACAACAGACAATCCCTTAGCAACCGAACCAGTAAATTTGGCAAAAGAATCCGAAAACCCAAAGATAGACTTCTTTAAAAAGCTTAACCCACCCTTCGCAATACCAATTCCTAATTCCTGTGGCCTGTCGTTGATAACAAATCCTTGGTATGGCTCATAGAAAATGTCAAGGACTCCAGAACTAATATTGTTGAACAAACCAACTGGGTTACCAAGGAAATCTGCGGATCCCAAAATCTTGTGTAATTGATAGAAGAAAGCTTGTCCATAATGAGTTTCCACTGATTCAACCAATATCGGAATTGGGACCCTTATATTTTCAATGAATAATGCATTCAACTTAATGGGGGCATCGTTAATATTTCCTATCGCCATTGTCAATACGTTAAAGAAGAACATCAATGTGTTTTGAGATGTCAGTTTATCTTCGGCATTAATTCTCTCAGTACGAACAAATGATAAATTAGCCATTGTTGGTTGCAAATGAAGCGCTTCAAAATAAATATCACTACTCTCATCAAGTGCCTTTGGCTCTGGAATATCTAAATTATCATCACAGAGTACATCTATCTGCTGTTTGTTCCAAGCTGCGCCAGGAAATTTTGTAAAATCGAGTAACGCAAATAAAAAGTCCTCGTCAATCTCTATTGTCATTTCTTGCAACAATACAGTTGCATACTTTATAAACAAAACCCCATGACTATCATCCTTAACCTTGCATATGGATGCTGAAAATGATGGGTGGCTATTCATTTCTTTACCAGATTTCGGAATAACACTTGGATACAAGATAATTGGGAAGATTCCACCATACAATTGATTATCGATCTGTACCCATTTCAATTTAACACTGAGATTTTGGTATAGATCTGATTCATTGTATCTGATTTCGAGCCCCCTTAAAGTTATGTAACATAATTCTTGACCACGAGTGTTAATAAGAGATATACCAAAGCCTTCAAATTTAGTAATGATTTTCGTATGGTATTCATCCTTTTCACTGGCTTCAAATCCTCCTTCACCTGACGACAATGAAGTCAGACTAGCAGAGTCATTCGTATTCTTCAACTTATACAAACTCACAGAAGGATCATAATTGGAAATTATTAAAGATTGAGTTGGACCATCCGCAACGACATTCAAATCAACAATTGTTTCCTTTTCATCTTGATTCTGTGGCGGTAATCTGAATGGTTTAAGGTTTCCAATTTCTGCTAAATTCAAGCTTCTTTCTCTATCATGAGATCTAATATAAATCTCTTTTATCACCGCATTAGGATAATCATAGGCGTATGGCATTACACTCTTCGGTGGAATTTTATAGAAGATAGGTTTGAATGGAGGTGCATCTTGCTTCACCACGTCTCCATTCTCGTTCACATTTGGATTTCCTTGATAAACGTAGAACTCATTATCCGAAAAGTTTCTAATGGAAAATGGCCAGTTGTTATTTGCATTCTCAACAGAGATGAATATGGTTGCATTTTCGATTATTGTGTTTACCTTGAGCAAAACTTGCCCCACTCCATCTTTATAAAGTTTAATAAAGACTTGTCCAACGTCATCCATTGAGAACGGAGCAGACCAAGGTTTGGAAGAATGGTTGAATTTGATCAAAATGGACTTCTGTTCTATTCTCCGCAATGCATAGAGTGTTTGAATTGTTCCTCCTGACTTTACAACAATGGGCTTCGTAGATCCATTTTCAACGATTTGTAAATCGTCTTCTAAATTGTTTCTAAAGATATAACGTGGTGCAATAGTAACAACCTTGCTTAGATTATACTTTCCTTCTCCTTCATTTACTGTTACACCAATATTCATTTCTGCTTGTCTTCCATTCAACTGAGCTTTAGCAGCAGTGACCTGACCAATTGCATCAAAACTCAAAGGAGTTGTCCAAGCGGAATCTCCAATCTTTATTAAAGCTCTGTTTCTTCTGTCGTCGTCTTTCTCGAAAGAAAACATGGAAGGAACAGTATGCTGTGGATCCGACTTACTGTGCAAATAATTTCCACGCTCATTGATAATCAAGTTCTGTCCTGTTTTATTCAATATCACATATGGTGAATAGATCACAACTTTCAAACTAGTACTGTGATTCTTTTTCTTTAAATAATGAATTTTCAATCTTAGCTTCTGTCCATTCGTCTCATGTCTAGTAGTCATGACTGCCTCTCGTTTAAACTCACTTGAACGAGGTGCATTAATAATTGCAAATTCTGATTTCAAGTATTCACAACCCTTTGGTTCTACACTAAGTAGTAAAAGGGATGATAAGGAGCAAACATGGATGAAGGTTTTCACGCCCTTACTAATTCTTCCACTCCAATCTTTTCTTGATGACTTATCGTATAATCTATAATCAAGGTCAAAAGGAAGAAGATTTTCAACTTCAACAGGAGCAGAAATAATGATCTTCATATGAGGATATATCTTAGCTAATGGTTCTTCTTTATCAAAGATAGCTTCCATTTGGTAGTAGTATGATGTGCCATCAGAAGCAGAACTAGCATTGCATTCAATAGGAATACCACCACCATATTCATTACTCTGTTTAGCTTTTACCAAAGATTTCCAATCGACAGTTTGTTCAGACCACTGGAAAGGAAAATCTGTAACCGGCTTTATTTTATATCTTCCATTGTAGACACTATCAATAGGTAAAGATTTTGATTCCTCAGGCTGAATAGTCATATTGACAACGCGATCAGCGAACGATACTTGGATCTCAACTGCATTTTCGGCATCATTTTGAACAACTATTGTTGATCTTAAAGTAATCGACTTCACATTATCTTCACCTAAGACAACATCGAAACCTAACCTACTATGGACTCCATTTATGGCCGGGGTTAACATGAAGAGTTCTTCACCTTCACCTGTTGCGGAAATACCATGAATTTCGTCATATGGCAGATCTATTAACTCCAACCCAAGGATGCCTTGCTTATTGTCAGTATCTAAATTTTCACGAACATCTTTCCAATCTTCAAATTCCCAGGGAATCAGTTCTCCATCTTTCACAACTTTTTCCAAATTACGGCCAGCAGATTTATCATTCCAAACTTTTATGTCATATCCAGTTTGATTAATGATTCTGTATGGACTCTCCTCACCTCTGGGCTTGATCTTTTCATCAGTTGTAATCAATGCCATCATTTGGGATAAAAGTACAATTGAACGAGAAGATACAGTGACTTCAGTTAGCTTTCTTGAAATAATGTCGACCATTATGCTAGGGCTTGGCTCCAAGACTCTACTGGCGTAAATGGCTATGGGCCATGGCTCAATTAAAGGTTCCCAAGATGATCTCGCATAATTATAAATATTCACGTATGATTCAAAGTGGGTTTCAGAGCTGAGATCTGTTGACCAGTTAATGGCCTTAATATCAAATGGTTTCACATTCATGTCAAGAACTGGTAATTCGTGCACATCACCGATAAGGACAAACCTCATTCCTCCAACTGACACATTCATTTCTTCTCCCTTAACAATCACCGCATCAGAAGTCTCACCTTCTGACCTAATTCTTGACTGGCTCTTGGTTGTAGAAAAGTTTGAAACAATTGTAGGTGCATATTGAGATAGCCTTCTTTTAAAATCATCCAGAAAGTTAAACGCATTACCAGTTTCATCATCAGGAAGGGAAGCTAAGTTCTTGCTTTTACTTTGAGCTTCCTTGTATAGTTCAGAAGCATTGTTGAAAATACTCAATGCAAATCGGATATCTCTAAGCGACACTCTGATCAATAATGGATCAATGGAAGCTTGTATACTAGTGAGAAAACTTGTTTCAGTCGACCCTCTCGCATCATAAGCAAAAGATACCGAAAAATCATCAATTATTCTTAATCTCTTGGTCTCCATATCATCCATTTGACAAAGGAACAAACCTATATTGTTAGATGCAAGGGAAACAATATTTTGGGATGTCAAAAGAATTTGTTCAATCTTAAAAACTACTGCTTCCGTGTCAGCTTTGCTGGAATCAGCAAGAAGAATGACTGACGGAGAAGTAATATTTACAGAGAACCCAACACGTGCAATCGATGATTCTTCCTTATTCTCATCATCATTTCCTTTTACGGAGTTGGTTGGCTTCTTTGAGGTTCCTAATGTCACCTTCAAATCATCTGCTTCTTCAAGCTCATCTTCCTCATCATCATCCAAGACTAGATTTGATTTCTCTTCAGGAAGGCCCGATTCCACAAAAGTTTGAAGCTCAAACAAATAGTCCATGGCTAAAATTACTTGTGGGCTATCAATTGATAACATAAGTGTCATATTCTTTTTCTCTGCTGGTCCATCCGAAGTAACAGAGAACGAAAATTGGTTTTTATCATACTTGAGCAACGGGATAATTTCACGGAATTTATTCGTAGAGCCATCTCTAATATCTTTCACAACAAATGAATGCATAAAGAGATCAGATGAAAAGTGCGTATCCTCTTGCATATTGAACAGAGTTGTCAATCCATTAAGGGAAAACGAAGTTAACTGTTTCTCACTTATTGATGAAATGCAAGAAGTATTGTTGTACAAAATTAAGGATAGACTGGGTACTTTGAATTGGAAATCCACTTTGGTGTGGTCTCCTGGTATCTTAGGTTCATCCGAAGTGCTGATTTCATTACTAACAACAAGAGCACCCTCTGATTTTTTGGCCCTTTCCTTTATATTAGTATTATGAGCTGCTACTGCATTTGCATTTGCTGCATCAAGTTCAATATCTTCCAAGTCATCGTCAACTACTTCAGAAGTATCTAAGACACGAGAAATCAGATCTAAAAGCTTCATCAAGTATTTTAACTGCAACTCAGTTAATTTCAATTCTACTTCTGGCATATTACCCTCCATCGTTAAAGTTGGTCTTCCCTTAAAGTACTGCTCGAAGTACTTCCCAATAAATGAAATATCCAAATCTTCAACAATATTAGATGCTTGAATTATCAATGTATCTTCTAGATTATAATCTCGGAAATGGAATAAGGATGATATGTTTACATTTCTTATACCCATTGAGAGCGAATTTTGTAAACCATTGACATTTTCTTCCGAGAATGAATTATGAGCATACAATTCTCCTAATTTTGCAGTCAATTGATCATACTTGTCGCTTTCCCCTTGGACGAGTGTAGGGAAGACAATTGTTGGAGCATTGATTAAGATATCGAACTTAATTCTATTAACGTCCGAAATTTGGCTAGCTTGATTGATTGCAGCCTCTCTAGCACTATCATAGATTTCTTTCATTCTTTGGAATTGACTTGCATAGTTGAAAATTTTGCTGAAAGAGTCTTCAACAAAGTTAACTCTAAGAGAACCAGTCTTGAATTCAACTTCTGTATGATATGGGTTAGAATTGTTTGCAGAATCAAAGCTTTTATAAAAGAATTGAGCTAAGCTTTTATCATCCCCTTCGATAGAAATAAGATTTCTCAAGATTGAATCCCTTGGAGATCCATTATTAACTTCATCATGTAAACTTAATGCTCCTAGCTTACCACGGACTTCCAATTCTTCGGGCAACACTAAAACAAAGATGTTTGCTGTCAGGAGTTCTAAAGTGGCCAATTTCAAACCATCTTCATTAAGAACGAGGATTATGCTATCCATATTAACATTGACGTTAATCTTAGCAGGAGATGTTTCATCATTACTTGAGTCGTTATGTTTGAGTTGATCAGCTAAGGTTTCTGGGGCATCAGGATCAACAAAGGTATTGAGAGTAAAATTAAGCAAACTTAAAAGGGACTTTCGAGAAATAACGAACTTGAGAGCTGCAATGCTCAAATCGATATCTTGATCAAATACTTCAATAGAACTTTTGTTAAATTCAACCACTCTCAAGGTTCGTGAATAGTCAACTTTAAATAGGTCCTTAGTCTTCCTTAAATCATCCAGGTCATCAAAATTGTTCGATGACACCAATTTGTCAAATTCTGGGATTCCAGATTTTTCAATATTGTCAATAAGGTTGATATCTTCCAAAGTCAATTCAAGCTTAAGGTCATTTTCAGTCTTGAAGAAGAATAACTTCAAGTTATCTCCAACTAAATCCACCAAGGGTTCTTCCTCAAGAGAAATCCCATCAATGCAGCGAAGAAGAGATATGTTGACCAGATTCACAGAAAAATCAAATTCCAACATGTGTTGCTCAAGTGCAGCTGCCGAAAGCTCAACCTTTTTAGTATTTTTACGTTTTTCGTAGTCATCTAGTTCTTCAATCTTTGCTTCCTTGTATTGCCCAAATGCATCAAATACTTCACTTCCTGTAACACTTGCAGAATCATCCAAATTCGGAATAGCATTATCAATTAACTTCATTATCGTTTTATATTGGAAATCATTCAACGTTAGCTTGATATTGGGGACTTCACCACCAATCTTAAATCTAGCCAAGTTGTAAGCATCAGGTAAAATAGACAAACCAAGAGTTAACTTTATATTCAATTTGTCAAGTATTAAGGAGGATCTATTGGCCCCTTCACCTGCTTCGACATGAAGCTGTTCAGTAGTAGTTTTTATATCTGGTCCAACTAAGAACTGTGCATCCTGTAAATGTATGCTGAATTTATCGTACATCAAGGTATTCAATTGTTCCCAATCCTTTACGGAATAGTTAGCTTTACTTTTGATCTCTTCAATCTTAGTTTTATCCACTAATTCACTTACCACGCTAATGTGACCAGCATCTAGAATTGCAACAGGAGACTTCCAGTCTTGGGGATCAAGTGGCAAGAAAATCAATGGAGCCTGTAAATCTAGCTTAACATTAATTGTCTTGTGTTCTTCTATGGCATATTGCAACGCAAGTCTAGTTTGAGTCGAAAATCCCTCCATAGTTTCTTCAGCAGCATTCATAATCGCACCTATAGTGTCAAGATGAATCTTGGGAGGAGTGAAAAACTTGACAATTTCTTCAATAAAGTGAGGATTGTAAAATATTGTCATTGAATTGAGTTTCCCTAAAAGAATGGAATCGGCACTTCCATCCAATGGGTTATTTTCAAAAGATATTTTAAAGAATGGGTCATTTCTTTCGTTTTCCTTTTCTTCGTCCACGTCACCTTCTCTTTTATTGTGAATATGACTGTGAGATTGCTTTACACTCACAATATGTTTATACAAAGTCTTTTGAGTACCATCTTCTACCCTAAACTCTTGCAATTGAAAATTTGCCAAAAAAGAGTCTGGTCTTTGATAGATCTGGGTAGTACAGCCTTCGAACACAATCTCAGCCAAGTTTGGCTCATTTTTGGAGCCTCGAATAGAAATACCACCCTTTTGTAAAGTTGCAAGTAATTCAACTTTAACTCTGTCTCTAGGAACGAAAACTGCATCAGCAATATCTTGGGATTCATCGTAGTCAATGGCATCGTAGAGCGCCTTCTTTTGAGAGTCAGAGAGAGCCAAAGAATTATCAGATTCATCAGGAGTAGTGGAGCCAGATTTATCTCCGGAATTAGCAGCACCACCGCCCCACCAGCCCGAGAACCATCCCGCTTGTGCTTCAGGAGAAGAGCCAGGCTTCTTCTTTATTGCTAAATTTTCTTTCCTAACCTCATTGCTGGCTAACGATCTATATAATTTCATATCTTCGAAAGTTAACTCTTCGAATAAGGATTCGAGTCTTTCGTTCTGTTCGGGAGTCAATACCTTTCCCAATAAATGCAACTTCCATAGGGATACATATTCCTTTCTTTGATCTCTTCTCTTTTCGAAATATGCCCAAGTCCATTTATTATTTCTCTCGTGGATTTCATTCAAAATCAGCTCAGCTGCGTATTTGAACCAGCGCTTAGGGTCTTCAGATACCGAAATCTTTGGCCTTAAACGTCTGAATTTATATGTTTTCATATACCAATGGAATTTAGAAGCGGTCCACAATATATCTTTATACTGTTGAGAGTCTAAATCTACACTAAACTCTTCAAAGAAGAGTTCCCCCTTCACATGAGGCGCAGATTCGGTAGCACCTGCTTTGTTTAATGTAAGTCTACCCTTACCAGTAACAGGTCTAAGTAAATATTGTATGTCCAACTTCTCTTGGTTACTACTGTTTTCTACGTAATGAACAAAATCCTTCAAGAGATTTTCTGAATCTTGCTGGAAAATGCTTTGAGAATCAGTATTCATATAAACACTCAAGCTTTTTAAAGTCAATAGTTTATGCGTAAGTGCCTGAGTTATAGAAATGAAGCTAGGTTTCCAGGAGTTATCAGTGGAAACTGCACTCAATTCATCCAATGTTAAACCAATTGAATATGGCAATTCAGTCAATACTGAATCATCTTCATATCTTACGTGTATATTCTTAATAGTTACTTGTAAATTGTCCACGATTTTGGTAATCAAGTTTTCGGTGAAAGTCTCGTTATTCTTTAAGTCGGAGGTTAAAGACTCATTCTGAGATTGTGCCTTCTCAATCGCCTCCAAATTCTTCAATTTTTCTCTTTTCACATTCAATTCTTTCTTTTTATCTTCTTCTAAGTCAAAATCCTCTATTACTATTGGACTGGCCAAGAGGTAAACATCTTCAATGATTACCTTGACCGGTTGGCCCTTCAAATTTGACCATGGAATCTGAAGAGTTAATTCCCCCAAATGACCGAATTTTACATCCAATGGCAATTTAAGCTCATCCAACGACTCTTTCTTCAATCTAAGGTTCTTCAACTTAACATCACCACTCCATATTCCTATATTCAACTGCTTAGGGTCAAAGTCTTCTATGTAGGATCCTAAGAATCGATTTAGAATTGTTGCAACAAGTGACTCAAACATGCTTCATTTATTTTTGGATTGAGGTTATAAAATCTACTCTTACAAAAGAAATTGTGTATACTGCAGCAGAAGAAGAAGAAAAAAGTAACTGCACAATTGAGCTCAATAGTACTGCTAGATAAAAACCTTAGCAATGTTGCACAGAGAGAGTAATGTATGGGGGTGAAAATTATGCGTGAATTGGCATAGTTGCGGTCCTGGGTGCAGGAAACGGAGCGTGGAGCACCAGTAACATGTCAGCAATGTACGAGAATTCCAGAATTAAAGGTTGTCGGTAGATTTCAGGCTAGAGGGGCTCATGTATATTAGCAGATGCTTTTATTAGATCAGTAAAAAGATCTTTAAGGCCGAGAACGAGAACGAGAACGAGCTATATATTTTACACTATCTGAATGCAAGCAGTGTTAGAAGTTTAAGAATAGGGTTATGAGCCCCTCATGCGTCAAATCCATCGTGAAGAGATGGAAGCGTGATAAGGTAGAAGAGCCAAACCAGACCATCAGCTACTGGCATATGGCCAGCACAACTGAATATCTAAACTACTGTTCCGCAAACGGAAGGGAAATAGAAATAATTAAGAGCAGCCTCCGCTTTTACCCTGCTGGCCACCTTGCTGGTGCCCGACCATACTACCTGCATACGCAACTGTTTCCTCCTTAATCTCCCCACTGTGCCCAAGTACTGTATTTGTTTGCAATAAAGATTTCTCGATAAACGGAAATACAATTACATGATATAAACCCGACCCCCCCTCCGTTGCACCCCACCGAGATTTCGTGTTTTATTGGCGTCTACTAAGTCGTCATTGCAACCAAAGTCCAAACTTATCCAGAGTTCCTGTATGTAGCGAATCGGTGCAGCTCGCAAAATGTAATCTTATCACTTCTCTCGTACAAATGTGGCGGTCAAGAAAAGCACCACAGATTACTCCTTAAAGTGTAAACACATCTCCTGACTCTGTACGCCTCATTTCACGGAAAAACTGTTCTATTTCAAGTTATCAATTTAGGTTTATTGGTTGGAGCCGTGTCTTTCTCCGTTACGCGACAATAACTGTTGGGGATACCGAGCTTATAGATAAACTACATACAGGGTAGGGGGAAAAAAAAAAAGCTGGAGTGCGTGCGTTCTGCTAATACGAGCCCTACACTTAGTGACCCTTCTTATTAGCTTGACCTAAAATTCTTCTTCTTTTTCTTTTCTTTTCTTTTCTTTTAGGTTAAGTTTCTTTCTGGTCTTCTCCTTTATCTCTTTCTAGCGTTGATTCGAGATCGAGGTATTACATTGATAGATGTGCTATCTTTTGTTTCTATACAATTCAGAGGCACGCTAATTCCTACAGCGTCTGATCTTTAGTGTTTAACTTAGAGCCAGACAGGAAAAAGCGTAATCACCAATAATAAAACAAAAAAAATAAAAAAAAAATAATAACATAAAATCAAAAAGAGGAGATTAAGAACGAGCAATTCCTACCGAATCTAGAGAATACACTGGCAAAAGTTGAAGAAAATAGACCAACTACAAGCCTACTCACATTCACCTGGAGTCCTTAATACCGCACTTCCTTGATCAAGTGAAACCATTTTTTTTTTTTTTTTGTTTATCTGATAAGAAAGACATATACTGCATAGTAAAGAACACCTCCACAATCCACCGTTCATATATCACCCCTACACAGTGACATAGATCTCTTGCCAAGTCGTACCAACTTACAGAAATCTCCGATAGCAATCCACTCGCATTAAAAGGAATCCAACCCGAGCCATTGTTTTAACTACCATCCTTAGAAACGAACCTGAACCCGTGACTTGGTGAGTGCGATTACGTGACTCACGCGAGATCAGCTAAAGTTACCTAGTAGTACAATCTCATAGTTTCTTTTATTTTATTTTATTTTATTTTTTTTTTTGGTTCTGAAACGTGACACACAGTTTAGATCAGCAAGCGTCTTAGATGTATCCATAAGTAGCCGGCTTACAATTCCAATTTGTCTATTACTAATATATAGCAAGCCAACTTCTTTGAGCCCGCTATCTACCACGAATCTTCCACATCGTTGCATATTAAAATATCCCGCCCGCGGAGCGCAACTACTGAGACCACAGTGTGCACTAATTCGATACAGGGTTTTATTTTTTTACACCACATTTTTTTAACAGCAGCAAGAGGTGCTAATAAAATTTTGGCCTGACTCGTTCAGCTTTCCGAGAGCACTTATCTACACGGGGCTCCATAGGACAACACTAGACTCTTATCGAGTACTTTTGGATATAAAGGGGTCGCTTTAGTGATTGACTGATTGATTGATCACCCCGCCTTTATCGCACACAGTACGCACCAACACGCCATACGACTGCGCACTGTAAATTCATATAGATAACCTATCTACGTCAAAAAAAAAAGAACACACACACACACACCCAATCTTTACATAGTTCAACCATGTCCAAAAAGGATAACATAGGCGTCTCCCACATCGGGATCTATACCATTGGACCGGAAATAGGCAAGGGCTCCTTCGCCACAGTATACAAATGTATAGACAACAAGACGCACCAACCGGTGGCAATCAAGTCAGTGGTGCGCTCTAAGCTAAAACTGAAAAAGCTCGTGGAGAACTTGGAGATAGAAATATCGATCCTCAAGACCATGAAGCACCCACACATTGTGGGCCTCTTGGACTGCACGCAGACATCGTCACACTTCCACTTGGTGATGGACTATTGCTCGATGGGAGACTTATCATATTTCATACGGAAAAGAGACCAATTGACCAAAAGTCACCCGGTGATCTCGTCCTTATTGGAAAGGTACCCTTCACCCGAAGACTCCCATGGGTTGAACCACATACTAGTCACACACTTCCTCAAGCAATTGGCATCTGCATTGGAGTTTCTCAGACTGAAGCTGTTGGTCCATAGAGACATCAAGCCACAAAACTTGTTGTTGTGCCCCCCAGCTCATTCTAAGGAGATCTTTGAAGACGGCCACTTCGCTGGCTTGTGGGAATTACCTATTTTGAAGATCGCTGACTTTGGGTTCGCTAGATTTTTGCCCTCTACATCCATGGCGGAAACTTTGTGTGGTTCGCCATTATACATGGCTCCAGAAATCTTGAGGTACGAGAAGTATAATGCCAAGGCTGACTTGTGGTCGGTGGGAGCAGTTTTGTACGAAATGAGTGTTGGAAAACCTCCTTTCAAGGCAGATAACCACGTTCAGTTATTGAAAAACATTGAAAAATCCAACGACAGGATCAAGTTCCCATCTGTTTCCAAAGTTCCAGAGCCTTTAAAGAAGTTAATCCGGAGCTTGCTTAAGTGCAACCCGACTGAGAGAATCTCGTTCACAGAGTTCTTTAACGATGAATTGATTGTTGGAGAGTTAGAAGGAAATGACAAGCCGTTGGATACAAGCGAGATGGATGAAAACTTGTTTATCAGTGAATATATCAGTCCAATTCCTAAGATCCAGCAGTTAAAAGATCATCAACAACAGCAGAGAGAAGGACAATCTTCAAAGCAAATTCCCTTCCCTAAATCTACCTCTTCGTCCGCTCGTGATGAAGAGATCAAGAGCATCATTCACAACAATTCACCTGGTCAAGAAGTGGTTTTGAGCAATTCTATCCAGCCAAGGCATCTGACCCAACTGGCTTCTAACGAAAAGAATACCTCTCTTATTCGCACCAACAGAGAAAATGAAATAATCATGGAGAAGGATTATGTGGTTGTAGAGAAAAGGGCAGTGGAAGTCAATGCAATTGCAGACGAATTGGCGAACGCAGGAAGCGGGGCAGTTGCAATTAAGAAACCAGAGAATGATAGAGGGTCGCTTAGCTCTCAGAGAGCGCAGACACTGCCGCAACTGCAGACACCTCCAAAATCGAATTATAGAAGAGGATCTATTCGGTCCAATTCTATGACGGGGGCTCGTCGCCCATCGTTCACGGAGAGAAGAATCTCCATCTCCATCTCCCCGACAAATGCTTTAAGTAAAGCCATTGGGTTGGCCTCAAACAGATTATTTGGCACCTCAGCATCACAAGCCAGCACTCAAATTCCACCTGATGTATCGGGCGAAGAAGGTGCAACGTTTTCAACTGTCATATCTTCTCCTAACTTTGTGAATAATTTACTACTCCAGAAAGTCAATCTTCCAACTTCCCATACTATGGCAATGCAGGAACAGCTTCAGCAACAGACTTTGGTGAAGTTACTGCCGAAATCGGACGAATATGTTCTCAGCAAGCTTGAGTCCATTGCAACAAAAGCCCATGCTATTAACTTGTTTGCTGATGTCAAGTTTAGTCAGTTGATCCCCTCTCCTCCTTCCACAGAAGGATTGGAAGATGAATTAATGATCCAAACTGATATTTTACCTCCAAAGATTGTTAAATCTGTCAGTGAAGAGGGGGTTGCTTTGTACGTAAAGACGCTTTCTTTACTTGTCCAAGGAATGGCCGTTGCGAGTAACTGGTGGTACCAACAGCAACAACGGCTGCTGGAGAGTTCTTCCTCTTTGGAAAATAGTGGAAACAGCAGCATTCATCTCTCCATCAAGATCAATGAATTAGTTCAATGGATCCGTGAAAAATTCAATGAATGTCTTGAAAAGGCTGAATTCATCAGATTACGGTTACAAGAAGCTAATCAGACTTTGGCAAAAGAGCGTGAGGAGGAGTACGATGATGACGACTTCGAGGAGGATGAAGTAAATGAAGACGAGAGAGTAGTTGCTGAGAAATTGATCTTTGATCGAGCATTGGAAATGTCACGGAATGCTGCAGTTAACGAGCTTGTGAAAGAGGATTTGAAAGGATGTGAATTGGCATATAGTACTGCAATTTGGATGTTGGAGGCATTACTTGATGAAGACTCATCAACTAGTACGGATGAGAGATTAGATGATGAAGACAAGGCGATGGTTGAGAAATTCATTGTCAGCATTGGAAATAGATTGTCAGTATTGAAGAAAAAGCTCGGAGACGAAGTGCTGGGCTAGTGGAAATGTACTTTTGAAGGTTTCTTCAGCTATGCATAATTGAGGTGTTTTTTTATACTATTTTTATTTATATAATATTTTTTATTTGGTTCGGTTATTAATTTTAAGGTGGGAATGGATAATTGTGTGAGTCAATTACCTAGGGTTTTATCGAGGGTTACTACTTTTTATGTATGTATCTTTATACTAGTATATATTGGATTATATTATACATGTTTTAAAAGAAAAAAAAAAGAATGACGTATTGTTATAACCTTGCTCTGACTTCTTGGATGTAGCTAACAAACAGAAACCGAAGAATCTTAAAAAGAACAATTTGCAGCCCTTGTCTATTAATTGAAACAATATTGGTGAGCTTGAAACTTAGTTACTTGAACAGATATAAAAAGACAAAAATGCCAGAGACAGACGTGACTAAGGCAGTTCAGCATCTTTCATTTTGTGTAGTTGAAGAAAACCGACTGTAATGGAGCTAGATCTATAATGCTGTGGTCTTGGTTCACCTTTGGTGTTAGCCTTTGAAGTACTTTCTTTATCATTATCATAATGCAATGCATTGGGAAAGGGAAATGCAATAGGATCTTTTTTATAATGATTGTTAAACTGGCTGTTAAGGAAGCTAGGATTCCTATTGTCTCCATTCACATAAGAAGCAACTAAGTGGGAGTTGATTGTTGCATTATCCGCTGAAGGAGCATTGTTAGCTAATGGAGACGCTGCTCGTTCACCCTTCATGTAGAAATCCTTTTGCATCTTGTTGAATTTGGAGTTGGGAGTCATGGGTCCGTCATTTGAATCAGAGCTCTTGATTTTGCTAATTGACTGCAACATAGGCGTGTGGGGCTGCTGAGGGGAGTTTTTAGACTCAGAGCCACCTCCTGGCACTATTGTTGCTGAAGATGTTGTGCTTGAAAGAATTGAAACAGAAGGATTCATGCCAGTTGCTAACGACACACTAGGTCTTGGAACATTCGCCATTAGACCTGCAGGAACATCTTCAAACTCTGCACCTTGCTCATTGAAGATAATAGGAACGTTTTCATATATATTAGCAGAATGTTGGGCCAACCGTGGCAAGTGTGAGTCGTGGGACTTAGCTCTGTTACTTAGTGAAAGGAAATGTGGACGAGCTGATGGAGTTACCTTAGATGAGAAGGCTAAAGTAAGGTTTCCTTCTTCTTCCGAGTCATCATCCTCGGAATCGTCTTCCTCTTCTGAGTCAACATCACCATCACCATCAGAGCATGAAGATGAAGATGAGCACGATGAGGAACTTGAATTCTCCATGAACTTCTTTACATTAGTTGATGTTGTCGGCTCAATTCCTTCACTTGGATCCTCGTTGATACTCTTTCCAAGATTGAATTTAATTTTAGGCTTCATCAGAGATCCTAAGTCAAATTTCTTGAAGCTTTCGTTAATGTGTGAGATGCTTGGGCCATTAGTGTTATTATGATCTGCAGCTTCGTTGAAAAAGTGATCCAGCAATTGAGAAGTTGAGCTGGATCTTCTTCTGACTTTTGGGAAGTGACTACCCTTGTGGTCCGGGTAGTAATTCTGAGTTAAAAAGTCATCACTAAAACTATCCAAAGAAGCAAAGCTTTCGTTTAACGGTAAGGATATTATGGAGGATGGACGCTTTTCTATATGAATAGGACCAACTTTGGGGACAGTGCCAGAGCTAGATCTCAGAGCAAAGACTGGGTCAAACGAAACAGAATTCTTAGCTGTCTCAGGTTGTGAGGAGGGTGAAGTATATGCACTGGATCTCCTTCTTTTATCATCTTTCTCTTGAATACCTTTGAAGGCATCTAATGCAGATTGATTTTTCAAGTACAAATCACCGCCTACATTTCTCTTAGTTTCAACCATTTTAGCTTCTGTCAACGCTGTAGCTGAAGCTCTCCTGGAAGAGTTTGCTGACGACTGTGACTCAATCATATCTTGAAGTAGTGTTCTCACTGGAAGCATTTGCTGATCACTGTCGTAGTATACGGTAGATTTCACCTGATGCGATAAACTAGAAGGAACATGTGGTGTATTGGTGACACTGTCGACCAAGTTTTGTTGTGATTGCGGAACTGTATGTGTGTTTGAAACTGGCGGCGTGTACGTTTGGAGAGATTCAGAAACAATAACCGATTTTCTGTGGTTTAAGGTGCCACCTGGAGTTGCGGTGTCATCTTCATCAGAGGATGTGTTTTCGTTCTGGAGAAACTTCCTCCTTATGTCTTCGCTGCTAGCCCCACCGAATTTGAGTGCGTTTATGATACTCTGTCTTATTTTACTGCCTATTCCTATCACTGCATTATCGATATCATCGTACAGTACCTCAAGCTTACTAGTCATAGCGTCTTGTACTGAGCCAGTGCGTGTTCCCAATGCAACCTGTTCATTGGAGTAGATAAACTCATTCAAATGCTCTACGTCATTTTCTAAGTCCATTAGCACAAATGGATGCAACTTGATCTCTGGGATATCTATTCTCGAATCTTTGTCTTTATCGAGTAATTTTGTCAATAAATCTTTTGCTAGCACAAATTCTTCTTCGCTAACCCGCCCTGGGGAATTGAAAGATGAGATGTCTTCAGGGAATACAAGTGGTTCATTGACAATAACATCAAAGAGCTTAAATTCCGAGTCTGCATTGAATGGAACTTTTCCAAAGAGTATACAGTACAAGGTGACCCCTAAAGCCCAGATATCGATCTTATGGTCTATCTTGGGTGCTTGAGAGTAAGCAGATTTGTCGTTTTCGTCGCTATGTTCCTGAATGTTCGTAGTGGATTCAAGTGGAGAACTGATGTTTGTCTGGCATAACTCTGGCGCAAAAAACGCAGGAGTTCCAGCGGTCTTGGCTAGCTCCATTTCATTTACAAGGAAGCCCTGGTCGTTGGTGCTCAAGGAGCTGGCGAATGAGACACCAAAATCACTTATCTTCACCACATTGTCTGAGCTCACCAACAAGTTTGCTGGCTTGATGTCTCTATGTACTATACCTTGTAAATGAAGGTACTCTAATCCCAAAATCACGTCTCTCAAGATCCTTCTGGATTGCCTGAAGTTAAGATTGGGCGTAAATTGATCCAGCAATAAGTTATCGTCGTCGTCTTCGGCTTCTGGCGAGAAGTTGAGGGAAGCTTTCCGGCTCACGTTTTCTCCGCAGCACGGAATATCGTCAGATTCATCGTTCTGAGAGCGTGGGGTGCCCACTTGACTTGTAGAGTGGCTTGCAGCTATGCTGTCGCCCTTTCTCTTCCACTTGATCTCTCCTTTTTCGAGGTACTCAAGCACCAAGTATATCTTGTAGCTCTTAACATCGTCAAGTACCTCCTTGAGCCTGACAATATGCTTGTGGTTACATTTCTTCATTATAGCAATCTCGCGCTTCACCTTGAGCTCGTACCCATTCAACTTCTTCTTTTGAAGTGGTGGTGCCTGCGTAGGAAACAGTTCCAGTAAATGCTGTTGGAATTGCTGCCTCTGATTGATACTCTCTTGCCTTTTCTTGAGCGAGGGCCGCTCCTTCTTTGAATTCCTGTTTACTATTTTGATGGCCACGAGCTCGTTGATCTCGGTGTCTCTTGCCAACTTCACCTTACCGTGCTCTCCCCGGCCAATTTCTCTTAAAATTTCATATGTATTGAGCACCCTCCGCCTGGTGGACGGATCGTACTCCAAGATAACCTTGCTGGTCTCTTTCACGTTCTCTTTCTTGGCCAGAGTTGTGCGCACATGCTGTGGAGGAAGCAAGTGGTCGGCCGAGCCTGCAATGATTCTGTCGCTCGAATGCGTTCTGGTTCTTACTATGTCAGAGTTCAAGCCAGAAACCTTGCCCAAAAGTGCACTGGCCACAGAGCCGCGCCTGGAGGTGCTGTCGAAATCGTTCAGCGACGATAACGTAGGGGTTATCAAGGTTTCTGGGGTCGATATCTCGGTGGTCGTTGTTCCCCGGGGGCTGGATATCTTGGGGATTAAGCCCGCCAACTGCGAGCGATCTCCATTATCTACCGTGGAATACATTTCATGGGTGTGTTAGTTGATCGTGGTGAAAAAAGAATAGATACAAGTCGCTTTGGTTCTCTGGCTTTAGAAAGAATTTTTCTTTGCTCGACTGACTGGCGAAAAAGCGAGCAAAAATAGGCTCTAGAAAAAAAAAGAGGCAGGCTCACAAGAGAACAAAATGCGTTTAGCAAGCAGGTGGAGAGAGATAGAGTGGATCTAGGATTCTTAAAATCGGCCATTGACATAGCTATGGGGGTGCAGAGATGGGAAGAGAAATGAAAAAAGAAATAACAAATTAGAGTGTGAACTGGTCAATGTAAGGGCTGATCAAGGTTGACGGTTATCTTGCTCTACGGTGGAGAAACAGAGGCTTTTAGATTTATGCACTTTTTTGGGGTGCTTTGCATTAGCCCGCGTGGATTCGATGGGGGTGGGTTGATCCAAGTAATGTGGGTGAGTAACATTTTTTTTTTTTTTTTTTTTGGACCAGCGGGTAAACTGATCTCATCTGATCACATCGCAATTACAACTATAACAAAGGTTAATTTTTCTATTCAATAGCCAAGAAAGGCGACTGCGGCATGACTGAAAATAATCTCCTGAGATGATTGCCCATGTGGTAGTGTAGATTTCTCCACTCTTGCTAATTAACGATCTCTCCTTAATTCGAGGTGGACAAAATCATGCAAGGAATCAGGAACATTTGTAGCGGTTTCATGCAGCGTGATGATGGTACATGCGCGGAACAATTTAGCCTGGGAAAGTGAGCACTAAATATGCATTAAAGGACCAACTCCCAGAAAATATATTCAACTTTTACTATGAGCAGCAAAGCGACTGGAAAGGCTGGGTTATTGTGATTAGAGGAAGGAAACCAGTACAGTGGTCTTGGAAGGAAGGAAAATGAAAAAAAAAAAAGAGAAAAAAAAATAGAACGGTGCACTGAAGTTGTTGCATGCTTCTCGCTTGCTCGGACTTGGTCACCATCTGCGCAGACGAGCGGACCATCAATTTTCAATAAAGCTAGGTTTCCCTTTAGATATTTCTATGTTTGTTCAATCCTTCTTTTCTATTTTATTCTATTTTATAATATTATTTTAATTTCTTTATATCTTACTCTCCTTCGGCATTCAGAATATGTACTTACCCCCGTCCTTACATCGGTCTATGAAATCATTTCGTATATTCTATCATGAAATATTTTTAGTTGTGTGTGTAAAGTTTATTCTCCTCTTTTTTCGGCCTCGCGCTTAAGCTTTTCTTCACTCCGCTTATCAATTCTCCTTCATCTTGTCATCATCTTTTTCGTTTTCGTCCTCTAATTCCTTCTTGCCAACATCTCTAACCCCATTCAAAAAATTCTCAATTCCTTCGCCCTTGTACTCGTACTTTAAAGTTTGCGCCAACAAGTAACCAGATCCATTGCTTTCTCTTAATTGTTCATCTAACTTATCAGACGCCTGGCGGAAAAATCCGTTTTTAACCACCTCAAGAATTTCTGCCTTAGTAGGGTTTGAGTTCTCAGGCAAAAATTCGGAGTAAAGCTGCGCTAATTGTTGCTCCGAAAGTTTGGAGAGATGTTTCTCGATCACTTCAGGTCCAACTACATCAGAAATTGAATGGATCGGGAAAGACGAGTTAGATGGTCCAGATCCGCTTGCGGCGGAACTAGTTGTTTGAGACGGAGCAGCAGACGAAACAGCAGACGAAACAGCAGACGGAGCATTGGTCTCTCTTGGGAGTCTTGGATGTTAATAATGTGACGAAAAAGGTGCAAAAAAAATAGATGCTTTAAAATGATAACAAAAAGCATAGAGAGTTTGAAAAGGATGAATATATATCTAAAAATTGTGAACTTACTGGCTCTTATCCTCCGTTCCGTTTTCTTCATCCCCGTCTACTTTTGCATTTTCTTCTTTGCTTTCGTCATCATCTTCTTCGTCCTCTTGACTCTGGATCATCTCATTGATACTATTGATGAGATATTGGTCCTTTTCGGTCAATTTACTCAATTCCTCTTCATCGTCAGTACCTTCACCAACGTCTTGCAACCAGTAAAGATGCTTTGCTCCAGATGATAAGAAGGTCAATGCTACGACTCTTCCCGTTTTACAAGATTTCACATGCTTAAAGGTAACATCTCCAGGAATAATTAACAATCGATCCGACTCTACGTTACTTGTACTTGATCTAGGGGACCACTTGAAGTTGAAGAATCCAACTTCCTCCCTAGAGGGACGCATCATAATGACTCCCTTCGTGGGCAATGGGGTACATTCTTTTGTATTTTCATCGTATTGGACCTTACCAGCATGTATTCTCAACATTCCTGCTATTTATTTGTAATTTTGCTAATGTGGAGGGGCTAAAAAGGAACGAGGTATGTTGACTGTAAACTGTTGATTGGGAGTAGTCAGAAATCGCCACTTTGGACTTTCAAGTTGAGCGACGTCGTGCGTGGACCAAATTATCGGTACGCTGCGCAGAGAGACTATGAACAAAGGTATGTAGTGGTGATAAGGACTAGAGGGCTGACAGAGAAGAAAAGAGGAGGTTGGATCTAGCGGACAGAATCAATAGGATGTCACTTAAATCTCACTCTTCTGAATCCTCAACGAAAGACCTTGAATCCATCCAGCTGTGGCTGCTCAACTTTGGCGTATAGATTCCTGCGTATAAAATGTTGCAAACCAGTTCTCTTCGTGTGGGACGTCCTGCATATACTCAACTAAGTACCACCATAAACTTCAAACATCCCCCAGCCCTAACCACACCATGTGCTTCCTAGATGGTACGGTAACACAATCTCTTGATGTCCTTCCCTCCTGATGATGCTAAAGAGTTGGTTTTGGAGATCGCCCAACTCTTGAAGTCGAGAAATCAAACGCTTGCGATATCAGAGGCAGCCTGTGGCGGGCTCTTGTCTGCGTACCTAGTATCCGTTCCAGGCGCTCTGGCTTTCTACATAGGCGGTAAGTTGGTGTACTCTTTAAAGCAAAGACTAAAGCTCTCCGGTTGGTCCGATGAGGATATAAGGAACTACATGGGACCATCTGAGGCCGTGGCTTTAAAATTGGCAAGAACTACCAAGTATGAGTTGGGCTCTACCTATGTGTTGTCCGAGACTGGCTTCGCAGGGCCAACTACTGATTTGCATTTAGCCAATGAGAGCAAAATTACTGATAAGGCCAATGGCGTCGGAACTGTTTATTTGGGTCTCAGTGGGCCCAATGGTGATGTTTCCTGTAGCCATCATACAGGAAAAACTGACAGATCATACAATATGACCCAGTTTGCCAAGATAGGGCTCCAGTTCTTGTTAGCTGAGTTGCAGAAGGTGTAGGCTCTAGTAGTAGAAACAGTAAGAAGCAAAAAAGTAGAAAAAAAAAAAAAAAAAAAAAAAAAAAAAAAAAAAAAAAAAAAAAAAAAAAAAAAAAAAACAGCAAAGAGAAAAAAGGTTAACAGCAAAGAGAAAGGGTGGTAAGTAGATGAACAGGAGTGGAAAGTTCTGCTACCGAGGAATGTAGAAAAGAAATCGTAATAGAAGAGTGCATTCTGTGTATAAAGTGTATAAAGTGAATAATATTCTGTATTCAAAATTGTGGTGCAATGACAGTATGGTAGATCATAAATATACAGTTGCAGTTGTTAGAACAATTTTTTTTGATTACATCCGGCTCGCACTTTGAGCAAACTAAATCGCACCCCCCGGAGGCACAATCAATGTGGACTATGTCATAACGATATGTGATCTGTTTTTATTTATTTTTTTTTTTTTTTGTTTTTGTTCCTCCCTGTATTTTTTTTTTTCTCTCCTATTCTTATCTCTCTGATTCGGATGACCCTTTGCAAAGCCTTAATCTAATTACCTGTCTGAATTTCGCTTGAACCACAGCATCACAGTTTTATGCTTTAGTCACATTACTTACCTCTTTCGGGCTGTATGCGACTTGCGAAAGCTCTGGAAATATGCAAGTGTATGCACTCCCATGATTAGGAACGAAAAATAAAGAAAAAAAAAGAAAAATAAAAAAAAAAAAATAAAATAAATAAATAAGAAAAAGTGCTGCACTTACTAAGACCCCAAGCATATATCTGACCATTGTTCGAAATTGTTTGGGTCTTTTTAACATTTTTAAAGTCTTGTTCTATTCTCCTACTTTCAGACTACCTAACCATCGCAAATTCGAAACTAAACGGTCAAAAAAGTTGCCATGTCAGGGGACCCATCCACTTCTCGGTACCAAGAGTTGGGCACAAAAAAATTGAGAAGAAAGCCACCCCCACCGTTGAACGAAATCACAACCGAAAATGACTTGCTGGTACGGTACCAAATGCAAAGCCCGACGCTCAACCAACATCCCATGGTATCTCTGAGCCATTACCAGCAACATAACTTCCATAATACCCCGGGTGAAGGTCGCCGTACTACCTCCCAACATTGGGATCAGCAACCACAGAACATGCCCTATACTAGCCAAACGCCGACGTCTCCTACTCAGTATATAATACCGCAATCTCCCGAATTGCCACAAGGGCTACTGTTGCGACGAGACCTGGGCCAGTGGTCGAACCCGTCGTCCCCTCCATCGGGCTCTGTAGCATCCAGCTTGGCAATGGGTTCACCGCCTCTCTTTGGCAACAGCTTCGTAGGTTCCCCCCAATTTGGAGACGCCAGTGTGAAGACGCCTCCTGCAATTCCAGCAAGACCGTATACGAAACATAAAAGCTTCGACATGCCCTCGCCCACGGCCATGCACGCTACTGGGCGCCGACTCAATGGACCCAAGGATTGGCACTCAATGTCGGCGCCTCTCAGCAATACCCAGCAACATATACCCATTCCTGATATCCTACAGGATATCTCTTACATAGAAGACTCCTATAATGAAGATCAATCGTACAACTCCATAGACCGGCCCAACGGGCCCAAGGTGTTGGAGGACTACGACTATTCCGGTAACCACTCCGCTGATACTAGCAGACTATCAGTTCCATATCCGACTGTTGACCTATTGGACGTTTCAGGGACAGATTTGGAAGCGGATGAGTACGGCACAACTCGTACTTTATCTAACCATAGCACACCTACCCACCAGAGCACACAGTTTCAGTCCAACACTCCGACCAAGATACCTCCGTTGCTAAGTGCCAGCTCCCTTCTGAAATCATCTAAATCTTTGCCTGTACCTCCTCCTCCGCCGCCAGCCCTCTCTAAGCCTGGGTACAGTAATGATTCCAGTACTCCGATCTTTTCTAGTGGCTCCTTTGGAAGCAGTAGAGCAGCCAGATCGCCCAATCGTAGATCTTCGTTTGCTTCCAACCCGTCGCCTACACGATCTTCGCCCACAAATCAAAGTTACATCAACTCAGTGTACACTGAGAGACAGTATGGAACTTACAGTAGATCTCCCTCGCCAAAGAAAAGTATCAAATATGATCGGTCTCCCTCGTTGATGTACAAGGACGACCATTGGAATGTAAATGGCCCAGAGTACAATGAGTACAACGAGGAAGACTTAGAATATATTGCAAATCACCGTCAATCTTATGACTCCAATAAGGGATTGTATACAATGGATGACTACGATGAAGAAGATGAAGATGATATTGAAAAGCATTTCTACCCCATTCGGGACGACAGTATCAAGTCTTCTTCTGCTTCCAATTATCAATATTACGATGACGGAACTCTGGGAGAGATCCTGCTGCCCACTAATCTATTTGACTACTCCATTTTACCCGAATTGCCAACTTCTGCTACAAGCGAGAGCATTTCACAGCCGTCGTCTCCTGCAAAGAGATCGGCATTGCACTCCGCTTTGTCCTTTTATAATAGACAACATAATTTATCTTCTAGTGGTTCGGCTTCTCCGATATCTGTTGACAGGAAAAGGTTGGATTTTGATTTACCACCGGTACCCCTTGATTTGCCGCAACTACCATTTACTTCCTCGTTATTGAAGAACCAGCACTTCCAGTTTTGCTCAAAAGTTTGGTCCATTAGCGAAATTTTGATATGGTGTTTGAAGTTGGGTGCTTGGTCTCACGATCTGTTTATTTCTAAGAAGGAATTTAAGAATGCATTGAGTAAACTCTTAGTTTTCCATAGAAGTGATATTCCTTTGGATGTCATCTCCGGGAACGTAGATCATATCATGCAAGTTCTTCTTAAAGCAGGTGGTATTGAGTACAAGGAAGAAAAGGATACGGGGGAAATAGCCTCGGAGACCGAAAAGCAAGAAGTTAATGCAAATAAGAATGCTAAACCCAAGATAGGAGTAGCCTTCCACTCAGTACATATCTCAGGAGTTCTTACAGAATTGCTTGAATGTTATTCTCATGATAAACAGCATTCTCGAATTTCCAGCTCTGATACAACCACAGAGGTTTTACGTTGCTACTCTTCTAGGTGCTACCTTAATCAAGTGATTGAACACCAATTACTTTGGAAGAATACCAACGTGAATGAAATTGTTCTAGCAGAGGACTGGGCAACTCATTGGAAGTTGACTGCTGAAGATATTGGAAGATTTGGTAAGAAAATTGTAGAGTCCCAATCTAATATTTTTGATTTGCTCAGACTTGAGCAGAACTTCATTCAAAGAGGAAAATGTTACGTAAACGTTGTGGGACCTGAATTCATTAAAGTTTCCATACAGGTTATGGGTGGTAGAAGCTCCAATATCATATCGATGAATAACTTTAGGGATGACGTGATTAATCCAGGCTCAGAGGTAGTTCAGATACACGAAAAGTCTCTTCTTGAGCCTTTACTTAGAATTTTGGTTTCAGAAGGAAAATTTGTGAAATCGATTATAGACATTGCAGACATATACTACAATTGGACGCAGACGGTTAGACCCTCATTTTTGAAGTATATAAGTACTTTACCGATGATAGACGAACTTTTTCATAAGGAACCGATTAAAAAGTGGGCTAACAATGAAGTGAGAAATCTTCCTGGCGTGAAAGAGTTGGGTGTAAATGGTGAGATTTTGTTAAAAGGTACTTTCAACTCAAGATTATTTCTGTTACCATTACAACTAAGTGAAATTAGAAAGCTGTACGAACCTGAAGAAGAGGAGTATATCCTGTTAACAAGAGCCTTGGAAGGAGTCAAAAAATTGACTTCAAGAGTGAATGAAATGAAGAGACATGCAGACTCAGTTTTTGCATTGAAACGAATCAATAAGCAGTTACTCTGGAAACCAAATATATCACCTACCAATCTCAATTTGGGTCTGGATAATAGAAAATTATTCTTCAGAGGAGATTTGATAAGAAAGGGGGATTTGAAGATTACCCTGTCTATCAATCATGTTATCTTGCTCGATAACTTCTTATTGATAACTGAAAAGATCAAAAGTAGCAGTAGAGGTGGCCATAACGCTTACAGGGTTATCGAAAACCCAGTAGCCATTGAGCTATTACTAGTTGAAATAAAAGATGTTGATCTGGAAGTTTCAGATGCCTTTGCTAAGGGTGCTAGTGAGGCTACAATTGGGATTCCTGAAAGCTCAGGCTCCGAGATCTTGAGCGTTAATACCAATAGCAACATGGGCGAAAATGTCAATGAAGATTCCACATATTCTTTCAAAATTCGTTATGCAGGGAGAGGTCAAAAGAATGCTTACATTTTCTCTACAAAATCAGAAAGGGAGAGAATGTTATGGATTTCTTACTTAATACGTGCAAGAAGTAACTTATGCAAGAGATTATCTCGAACTGAAGCATTCTCCTTAAAGTCTATTGGGAAAACAAGCTTTGCCTACGAGATCAACAGTAGAATCTTAAAGCTTCAAGTTTGTGCTCCACATGACCCGATTGAACCAGCATCTGAAGTAGCATTTCAGACGTTCAAAAAATTGAACATCAGGGATATCTACAGTGTCAACAACGCACGATATCACTTGATCTTTGGTAAATTGACAAATATGATTTCATTTAATTACAAAGGGAACAGATTTTATTTGGCCGGATTATCACTGGGTGTCTATTGCACTAATTTGCAACAAGGCTGGAAGAAGGTTATCAATGGTCCGGATATTACAAAGATATCAGTTAATACTGATTCTAATATAGTGGTCATCTTGGGTAATAGAAACTTAAGATACTATCTACTTGACGTGATGATTGACATTTATTTCGAAAGAAGAGAAAAGATGACCAGTGTTTCTTTATCCAACGAACCAGTGGCCTTTTTTGAGATGGGCCAACATAGGAACATTAATATGTTATTCTATGCCAAAAAGAAAACCAATTCTACTCATACTAATTTCAAAGTGTTAATACCCGAAACTGATAATGATGGAGTATTCAATTCCTTTAAAGTTGCCAAAAAGTTTTACGTTCAAGCAGATTGCTATGGAATTGCATTGTTCAATACATCCTTTGCAGTTTTCACGAATAAAGGTTTTGAAATATTGGAGTTAGATAAATTACTTCCAAGATCAATTCCAGAAATTCCATCTGGCGGAGAGCTTGCAGGTAGTAAAAAGCTACAAAATACTTTGACTAGGAGTACGACGAATAGTACTACTACTTCAGGTGGATCGATGGCTAGCGGTGCTAGTAACGCTTCAGGAGCTAGTCATCCAGGGGTTGAAAGTATTCGGAGAGCAGTTCATTCTGGTAGCAGTGTGAAACCTATGGGGATGTATAAACTTGCCAACAATACTGAATTTCTTCTTGCTTATAGCGACTGTGCCATTTTTACCAACAAACATGGTAAGTTATCGAGATCTCAAATGCTTTTATTTGATTTTAAAGCTAAAAAGATTACATTTTTGAAAAACTACTTGTTTGTTTGTTGTGAAGAATGTCTAGAAATTTGGTCCATAAGTGATTTCACTAACGGTACCAACAAACTCATTCAAGTGATTGTAGGAAAGGATGTGTCTATGATCAGTGGCCCAGAAGATCAGATATATATTACAATGGCCAATCCAAAAGTAGTTGGGTTGCAATTAGTATTCCAATTAGAAGCCAAATCTGGCGAACTCGGTCCAATCTAAAGAGATGGGAAAGAAAAAAAAAAAAAAGAAGATATATTCATGTCGAGCCGTAGCAGTCCATGAATGGAAGAAGAGATAAATCACATATAATGCAACTAACGATGTAACTTTACTAATGAAAGATTTGGCGTTGAGCTCGATCTTACATACGATTTAATGAAACAGTACTATATACTACTAATAATAGAAAGTTATTTAGAGACAATTAAGTAAGATAGGGACGATCTTTGAAGGATCCGTGTAGTAAAATAAATTTTTAATGCTAGATTGGTCTTTGATAAAATTCAACTATCGGTTGGTCTTCGGCTCAAGAGCAAATTAGTGAGACCGGCTCAGGTTAATCTTTATTCCGCACCATCGCTCAAAACCCCGAGGTTGATGAAATCTTTTTGTGGGGTAGACATAAACATGCAATTTTCACTGCTCCAAAGAGGTTGTGCTTGTACGCCTTTAGAATGTATACCAGCCACAATCTTGTTATTGGCTAGTCTGTTACGACCTTAGGAGTCTTTTTATCTATCTAAATTTTGAGGAATGTTGGGTATTATTTTTGTATTCTTCTCAGATTTCGGTCGCATATGAAAACACCATCCCCTCCTATGGAATAGTGTTTTAACTGCGGAATTGACAAGTGCCGACTAATAAGCTAGATAAATACTTTAACACTGTCTTCACTTTTATTTTTTTTTTTCGTATTTTTTTTTCTTAAATTGATTTTTCAAATTAGCATCCGTTGAATTGACGATCTGTATTGTTGGTATATAAACAAGGGAGATACTCTAAAATTAAGCACCCTGTAGTAAAATCATAAAAGTACTTTTTTTTTTTTTTGGATAATACTAAGTAAAGATGGTTGATTATAATGTTAACGGTAAGGTTGCCCTCGTGACTGGAGGAACCAGAGGATTGGGCTTGGACATTGCAGAGGCGTACGTACTTAATGGGATCAAGACAGTAATAATTACCTCTCGTAAAGCCAAGGCATGTAAAGAGTCCAAGGAATATTTAGAAAAAATTGCAAAAGACAATGGCAAGACCGTTGAAGTTATTTCAATTCCTGCGGACATCGCGAATGATGAACAGTTGAATCAGTTCGCGAAGACGGTGTTATCAAAGATTGACAGATTGGACATTTTGGTCGCCAATGCAGGAGCCACCTGGGGTGCGCCATTGGAAGAGCACCCAATCAGTGCCGTCAGAAAAGTTTTGGACTTGAACGTTACCTCTGTATTTGGTTGTATTCAACTCTTTGCTCCGCTTTTAGAAAAATCCGGATCTGAAGAAGACCCTTCCAGAATCTTAATTACCTCTTCCGTAGCCTCACTTGTTGCCCAAGATGGTGCAGGAACCTTTGGGTACTTGGCTTCAAAAGCTGGTGTTACCCACATGGGTAAGAATTTGGCCATCAGTTTGGGTCCAAGGAATATTAATGTCAACTCGTTGGCCCCAGGTTTCTTCCCAACCAAAATGTCCAATGGTTTACTCTCTGTCTTTGGAGAAGCATTGACTGATTCAAACCCAAAGAAGAGATTAGGAAACAAGGCTGACATTCAAGCCGCTGCGCTTTTCCTCTCAGCTAAGCAATCCAGCTACATTAATGGTGTTAACTTACCTATTGACGGAGGTGCTCACTTGGTAGGTATACCATCAAGGCTTTAGAGTAGGTCGAACGATTCAGTTATTTATTGTGGCCACTTTCTCGTCACCAGAATTACTCAGTTATCTAGAGATATTTTAGGAATGAAATGAAAATTTAGCAAAGTAAGAAGTTTCTAGAGATTTTTAGGAATGAATTGAATAATGGAGCCAAGAGGAGCTTATGATTGATTCTAGCGCTCCCCTGTAGAATCCGTAGAATATATTGAAACAAAAAATTGCACTATCTACTTGGGCCAAGGATGGTTCTTGCCAAGGTGGG
>JAJMKG010000049.1:0-69907 GCA_030563865.1 Dujonia oleophila | reverse complement strand
TAACATCAGTTTCTTGGTTGAAGAGCTTGGCTTTTGACTTCCCGATCAGGAACATGCCCCCTGGACCACCACCGCCGCTTCCACCGGCTCCTCCAGCTCCACCTCCAGCTCTTCTCATAGTCATGTACCATAACCCACCAATGAGCAACACTGTAGGTAAGATCGGTAAGATGTAGTTGAGCCACGAGCCTCTTTCCTCATAAGTGATAGATAAACGGTCTTGTAATGGGATTTCCAACTTATCTTGGATCTTCTTCATTTCTTCCTCGAAGAACTCTACAGAGCCAATGGTGAACACTACCGCTGGATGCCCACTAGAAGTCTGGAACGTTTGGTCGGATACGGCGCCTTGAATCAACTCGGCTTCTACTGCAAACTTATTTATCACGATTAACTTGGTTACAAGGCCCTTTTCCAAGTACTTTACCTTGAAGTCCTGGAAGGAAAGTTGCTCTTGCTGACTAGAGTTGCCAGAGACAAGCATCACCGTGACTATGATGGACAATCCAAGCGACACCAAGAAGTTTCTGAGTTGCGTGTTGCCAATTGTGAATACCTTGAGGTCTTCATCCTTTAGGTTCGGGTTATTCTTTCTGATTCTCTCTTTGAGTTCCTTAATCACTTCTTCTTCCTCTGCGTCCCTTTTTTTTGGCTTCGATTTTTCTTGCTCTTGCGGTTTATTTTCTTCTTGCTTCTCTTGCTCTTTCAATTCTTCATCTTTCTGTTTGGTCTCTTCCTTTTTCTTGTCCTCTTGTTCATATAGTTTACGACTCGAGCTGAATGCTACTCTTGACGATGTGGAAAAGGTTCTTTGGCCTGCATGGAGATGGGTATTCATCTTGGTCATTGTTCTGATGGCTCTGAAGGGAGCTCCGGTCCGTAAAACGGTCCCCGGGGAAACACCATGGCCTAGGATCCTTACTGGCACAGAAAGTCGTCTTATTACACTCATTTCTGCCTGCTTTTGCCTGTTCAGCCACGAGAAACTACAGCTCAAGAGTGGTGCTTCTAGTCAATTTGGTGCTCACCGACCACAGTGGAAATTTGCCATTGCTAGTGTGCAGGAACACGAAATCACCTATGCTACATAGTTGTTGCTCTTGGGGTTACTTTGATCAACTATTCGGCCATGTTCCTTCTATCTGCTTCTATTGCTGGTATATACATTACACATGTGTACTAATAAATTCATCCCAACTGGTTTCGCAAATTTTTAAGAATTTCGCCTTTTCTTGGGAGAGCCAATCTTCCTTGGAGATTACGGAATTAGCTGCTTCACTCTCTATATTAACCTCTTGTTTCTCACCTGCGTCTTTCGCTTCCTCTTCTTGACCTTCTTTATCCTCTTCCTTATCCACTTCCTTACCTTCTTTACCTTCTTCCTTATCCACTTCTTTGCCTTCTTTATCCTCTTCTTTATCCTCTTCTTTATCCTCTTCTTTATCCTCTTTACCTTCTGCATCCTTTTTGGTGCCCTCTTCTTTAGCCTTTTCGGTCTTAAATATCTTGAAATTGAAAACACTCTCATTCATCAAATTTATCGAGCCAAATATTTGACTGTTGGCATTAATTAATAACTTTGAACTCTTTTCATCGTCTTCGTCAAGAGCTGCAGTTTCTGGATCGTCGTTATCTTCTTCCAATCTAGATTGATCTCTGTACTTGTATTTATTCTGCATTTCCAAAATTTCCTCTTCGGACACCGGCAATCTGTCTTCGCCGTTTCCAGCTCCTGACTGGTGGTCAAAATACTCAAATTGTGAAGACAATGGTTGGGCTTGTAAAGGTGCTACTCTGGTATAATCACCATGGTACACGTCCGTAACAGAGCGCCCTGCGCCACTGTTCCCACCAGGGTTTGCTGCTTTCACGTTAATCGGCGTAGATTGTTGCTGAAACACGTTGTGTTGAAACTGGTAGGACGCTGGTGTAGTGCTTCCAATGGTAGTTGGAATTGGCCCCACAGTAGTGATCGGTTGGGGGTTCTGGTTATACTGAAGGTAATAGTGCTGTGGGTGCGAATATTGTCTTGGAAGCTGTCTCACAACTCTAGGGTTAGCTGTATTGGGATGCAACACTCCTCCAGGGTACATCGGCTGAACCGGAGGGATTAGCCTAACCTGTCTATATGGGGAGTGAACGTATGCTTGATGCTGCTGGGGTCTAAACCTCTGCTTCTGTATTTGAACCGAGGGGTGGTAGTACGACGCAGGACCTTGGGACTGGGCCTGGGCTAGAGCTTGCGCCTGAGCTTGAGCCTGGGCTTGAGCTTGAGCTTGCGCCTGCGCGTGTTGCATTTGAGCTTGTGAGTGAGCTTGCGGTTGAAGGGGCCCCACTCTTCTCTGGAAACTCGGTCTTCCATGCTGGTTCCTAAACGACATCGATTGTCGTATTGGTGCAGATCTTATGGCGGGTCTGTAGTTAGGACTGGTCGAGCTATTGGCATGCAGTGAAATGTTCAAAGGGCTGGGAACATTGTCCCTTTTCAACCGCTTTGCAGTGGTTGGAGTTGTCAATCTATCCAAATTAGCACCACTTTCAGGGCCTGCAGCGCCTGATTCCGAGCTCACGGTTACGTGAATGGGAATACCAACAGCCGTGGTATTGGCCGAATTGGAAGAAGTCGACGAAAACGACGTGTTTGACGAGGAATTGGGTCGTGATACCGTTCCCCCCGCCGTGAAACTCGAAGCTGATGCTCCTCCTGACAAGTTGCGGTTGGCTATAAGCTGTCTTTGTTGTTGCTCGATTTTTTGCGAGATCTTCACCGTGGTTTTCATTTCTTCATTCAAAGGAGGGAGTCCAGGCGACACAATCCTGAGGGCCACGTCACTTTGCTTATCCAATTGCAAAGAAGCTGGTCTGTGTCTCTTTGGAGGAGTAGGGGACATCATGAATTATGGATTTGTAATTTGTTTTTTTATGAAATATGAACAGAAAGCTGGTCTCCGTTTGCACCCCAAATGAGAAGTTTTAGCCTACTTGGGGAAAAAACAGTGAAAAATAAAAATTTATCTACAATGAAAACTTTGAGCAAGGGTGTACTTTTCCTCGCTTTTTAAAGAAGTTTCCGGTCTTGTCTCTCTATATATGAGTCCTGGATTGCGCAATGACTAGGGTGCTACTTTATTTTTTATGATAAGTCGAATTTCCCTTTCCTTTTTTCGGTTGTTTTTGATGGAATGTCACCACTTTTATTTCTACTCTTGATTTTTTTTTCTAATAACCTTTTTTTTTTTTTTTTTTTTTTTTTTTTTTTTTTTGGTTTTTCCTTCAAACGCGTTCAACCGTTTTTGTTAGTCAACTACGCACCAAAATTAACTTTATTTTTTTATTTTTGTTCTCTTTACGTTCCTCTTTCGTTCCCAAGCTGGACCACAAAGAACCACGGAAATGAAAACAAAAAGGGTTTAGGAGAATGTAAATGTTATTCTTTTCTCGTCAAAACAAAATAACAAAAAAACTGGAAGTGAAAAGAAAAAAAATTGAGGAAGTTAGGGGTTTAATTATATATAGCGAAAAGGGTGATTTCCTTATAAATGAATAGTTTCGAAGTTTAATGTAAGATCTTACATTAATTTGTTTTACATTTTGATGGCTGTGTTTAACTGAGTATCGGCAGCTAAATTTGAAACATTTCAACCCTTTACTTGTTTCAGGTGTTAGACAATCATAAACCGAACGCGGGTGTGCGGGTGTCTCAAAGCTTGAAATTAAGCAGTGGAAAAGAAAAATATGCACAATATGTGTGAATCGGAAGCGGCTAAAGAGATTTCAGAAATTATCTAAAACGACAAACAATACAAAAAAGGAAAGAAGATAATAATAATAGAAGTTACCAAAAATAAAAAAAAAGAGAAAAAAAGAATGATGGTGATGATGGTTGCACCTCGATACACCACAATAATGCGTATGTAACTAAGGGGTTCCACGAAGCTTCGTGGGGGGAGTTCGCTGCATGGGTTAGACTCCATTAGCCAAGCAGTAATTCCACTTGATATGCTTCGTGGTGGTCCTAGAGTGCCTTTTTTTTTTTTTTTTTTTTCCTTTGTGTGTTTTTTTTTTTTTTTTTTTTTTTTTTTTTTTTTTTTTTTTTTTTTTTTTTTTTTTTTTCATTTTCTTTTTTTCACTTATTAGTTGCGTTTTTGGGGAAAAAAGCATGGCCAAAGAAGAAGGTTTTAAGCACTTTATGGAACTCAATTGGTGTTGCATTCTTGGATCAAAATATTTCTTATCATTAGCAAAGTGGCTTGTCAACTAAAATGAATATCTTAGAGTTCTGATTCCATCTTTTCTTCCCAAGTACGGGGATATTTTGAATTTGCTGCCCTACACTGCCTCAAGAGAACGATCTATAGCAATACAAATAGGCTTGGGCGCGTTTATGCAGTACCTTTCCATAGTATTGCAATGCAATCTTTTACTGGATTTATATTTTTTTTTCCTTTTTCCTTTTACGATAGCCAAATCGAAAATTAGATCAAAAGGGTAAATCAAGCTTAATTAGGGTATCATGGTGCAGTTGTACTTCATAATTGCGCCCATCTTAATTCCTTTAAATGCAACTTGCGGAGAAGCCCATGCGAAAGAATTCCTTGCATAAATTTTGACTTATTTGGTTCTACTCTGCATAATAATACTCGAGAGTCTTTAGGTTTCCTTTATGTGCATATTCATGACGGCTTCAATCGGATATTGTTAGTAGTGTGGTCAATCGTTGGTTTCTTCAGGCGTCACGGTAGGCTACTATTCTCTTAATTTATTTTATTTCTCTCTCCATTCATTTTTTTGTATTTACTCAGTTGTCAATAACCTCCATTTAGGCATTTTTTTTTTTCTAGTATGTGATTAACCTCATTTTGAAATGTGGGGGATCGGATAAAATATTACCCTCCAATCGCCGTGAAACATTATCCAATAAAGTGAATAAACTATAAGAGTTTAAATTTGCGACCACTTTATATTTGTATTTTATCGTACCATTTACAGGAAATTAGGCTTCATTGGAGATGAGTTTCTAACTGTTTCCGGTAATTCTTTAGCCACATTATTTCTGTTTCTTGTAGTTGAAAGTATATTTTTTTTTTTTTTTTTTTGAGTTTCTGTCCGCTGATCCGCCGACAGCTGCATATGGCGATTGGAAAAACTTTATCAACATTGAGATTGTACATGCACGAAGGAAGTGGCATATTATTTCAATTCCTAAATAATGATATACAGAGACTGATTCTATAAGTATATGTTGACTGTTTGCTAGAAAGAGTAGTGCAGATTTGGCATTATTTTGAGGATACTTTCGTTTCAATTGGCACTTTTTGAAATTATATGGTCGGAACAATTTGGTAGTGCCGAAGACCTTAATGGCGATACTGGTCCTATGGTTTATAAGAGGACGGTACGGGAAGAGCCTATGCTACAACTGGAGATAAAGTTGGTCTGGAACAGAGCCTGACCGCTTGCCACCTATTATATCACGTGACGCGTCTCACGCACAGGTTGTAGCGATTCGAGCTTCAAGACGATCGTGCTATCGCTCGCGGTAGCACACTTGTCAATTTTAACAATACAGAGAAGATTAGCATTGTCCTTGCATAAAGATGACACGCTTTACAAAGAGATTTACCATTTTTTTTTTTCATTTTTGATGAAGCAATTCCCCTATAATAATAGGGCCCCTTGACTCTATCTTTAATCAGCTTTCATACCCTCTCTTATTAATCTTAAGATACATTTATGTTGAGCTCTCCCTTTCCGCTTGTAAATTGTCGCAGGTTCGATTCTCGCCAAATTTTCTTAACGCTACTTTTTCTCTCTCGCGACTCAAGCAGCACAAGAAAGCGAAAGTATCCGGGCCACCTTTACTAGCGAAATAATACTACTCAGTGGGGGTGCAGCAATGTCAAAAACGTCCTCATTATTTCCCGACTCCAGTCCAAATCCACTGGAGGTTCGGGACGTACTATTTGGGAGATCGTCAAATCAATCGCTCGGTGGGAACTTGCATGATCTTACCGAACCCCAAATCTCCAAGCTCGTACAACTCAAATTTGACAACAACCCTATTAGCTTAATTAGACAATTGTCTAGCGACTTGTCAAATAAAGAACGTGAATTAATATTATTAAGGAAAGAAAAATTTGCTCGAGAACAATTTCTATTGAAGCTTTTGAGTGAGTACGGGAACTTGTCTAGTCTAGAAATAGATCAAAAATTGAATACATTAAATATAGAGAACAATGCTGATAATGTTTTACACGATTTAATAGAAAGTGCGATGGACGACAATTTGAGTGCAGATGTGACATCGTCAGGAAATTCTCCCGCAGGTGTGCAACGATTGAGACTGACACTGGACCAGTCGCAACAAGTATGCGAACGAAAGCCACAAAAAGCCTCTTCAATAGAGCCGAGGAGTTCAAGCAGTGGAGGTGCTACTAAACACAATTACGGTAGCTCCACTCAGAATAATGTTCCTCTAACAGCTAGTAGTAGTAACAGAAATAGATCATCCTCCTGGTTAAGCAACTGGTTTAGCCAGAACGACGGATCGAATGAAAACTTGCATAGAACTCTGCCCAGATCACATTCGTTTAACCTACTGATGGGACCTTTTGGATCAACGAGCTCGCTCTCTTCTAGTAGTGCAGCGAATGGAACAATTGGTGGGATAGGGGCAGGAGGAGGCGCTGGTGTTGGTACTGGTACTGGTGCTGCCAGTAGCAGTGGGAATGATGGAGCCAGTTCCAAGGTTCCAGTGGAACTTGATAGCATTAATGTAAGAAGGCCATATGAAGACAAAACCCCAATCTCCGCAGGTGTGGATAAGTTTGGGTTCTTTAATGATATGCCGAAGGAGGTGCAAAAGGGCAACGACTTGGTTAGCGAGGTGCATGCAGCACCTGATGTTGATGACGAGGTAGAAGGTGACGATTATGAAGCTAATACTAGCGGACTTTCTGAATCTAAACCATATGTTGCTTCACTCGTTGAAACCAATGACCTTGAAGTAAGCGGCACCTACTCGTCCACATCGAAATCCAAGAATCCAATATCTAGTCTTGATGCTCTAAAGCAACTAAGTATAATGCATGACAAGAAGTCAAAGCAGTATGAGGACGAATGGGAGTCATTCTTCAGAAGTTTACAGAGAGATTACTATTATAGTAGCAACAAAGAAAAAGGCACTTTCAATGAGAACATACCAGAAAAGGACCAAAACATCAAGTTGAACTCTTTGTATTCATCAGCAAATGAAATATTTGGATTAAAGGGTTTAAATCTAATCAAACTTGAGAAAATCATCTTCAAACATCAACCTCACCACCATGTGGGACATGTTCCATTGTCAGGCGAAATCAAATCAAACTCTTATTTTAATAAGCTTCACAAACTAATTCGAAAGATGGGGATCCCACCAAAGTATAGATCACAACTATGGTTGGAGTTATCTGGGGCCAAAAACTTGAAAGTTCCGGGAGAATTCGATAGGCTCTATAACTTGGCGATTTCAAGTGTAAATGATCCATTGATTATATCAAATATAAATCAAGTTAATCTAGACTTACATAGGACTATGCCATCCAACATTTATTTCAATGATGTGATTAACTCCCAACCCGGTCCCAATTACTATAGGCTACAAAAGATATTGTATGCATTTGTTGTCTACAAACCAAAAATTGGGTATTGCCAAGGCATGAATAAGATTATAAGTAATCTATTATTAGGAGGTGGAGCCGCCGGTGGCTTAATCAGCGGGGAAGAAGAAAAATGGAGTGCACCTTTAACAGAGGAGGATATATTTTGGATTTTTGTCAACTTCATTGATGAGCTTTTGCCCACTTACATGAATGCATCTACAGATCTCAATTTCTTTGACAATAAGTCCTTGGAATTTATTGGAATAGACCAGAGGATTTTATCAGAAGTATATTTTCCACGGTTTTTACCCAACTTAAGAAAGCACTTCCAAGCTTTGAACATTCAGGTTGAGTACATCACCCTAAACTGGTGGGTGCTGATATTCACAGAAAATTGTTTACCTATTGAGATTTGGATCAAATTCTTTGACAATTTCTTGGTGACTATGAATGTAGAGATTTTGTTTTTCCTGATGAGTTTATCTTTATTTAAGAACTTCGAAAAGCTTTTATTGAGCACAACAAATGCAGATGATATTTACTTAATTATGAAGAATTTGAATCAGAATAACTCCACGAAAAGTAATTTGAAGTATTCTGAGTTAATGCAGTTAACCTGGAGCTTTGAGAAAAAGATTGAAGGAAATGAGATCGAGACGTTACGCATGAGTTATAGGTGACGAAGAAGGTGGTTATAGCCAGGGTCCTAGTCTAAGGAAATGGCTTAGCATTTGCATGATACTATATTTTGATGTTACTGTTAAAGATGAACGCAGAGAATTATTGGTGGAGAATTGTAGGCTGAGGATTTTATTGCGAATGAGAAGTGGGCGGTCTTAGTTAGGAGCAAGGAATGGGAATGGGTGCAAATTGAAGAAAATCTTTTGGGTCAGAGGCATTGGCCCGAAGTTAGTCCCTGTGCATATTTAACATGCATTTCCACTCAGGCACACCGCAAGAACACCTAAGAATAAGCAAGAGGCGTTTTTTAACCAGTAGCAAAAATAGTAATAATAATAAAAATAATAGTAGTAACTCTGAAAATAATGATAATTTTCAAAGTAGTGTATCTAAAAACCCCATAGATAATTTAGACGTTTATAAGGTTAAGTTGAATTCTCACACTAGCTCACACCCGTTTCAGTAAATGTGTGAACAACTTCATTAAATGTGTAAACATTCTTATGTTAGCAAGTAGTGGAACGAGGCACTTTAATTCACACATTTAGTGAGTACAAGCAGGTAATCCACATTGGGGTTACATCCATTACCCTGAAATATGTACCACAACCTGTTTTCTGGTTTCTTATTTGTTTAAGTTTAATAAGGGTTCCAAAACTAAGACAGATTCCTTCGTTACATAGAAATACAAATCTTAAACGCCTATCATGCAACCTGGGTGCTGGCGATTCTGTACATACATTATCTGGACAGCGTAGAAAATAATTAGAAATGGGTGAAAAAGAAATGAAAAATAAAAAAAAAATAGAGTAGTTGAAAATAAAAATACTGCGGAAGCCAGAGAGGTGTTGCATTGTTGTTGTAAGAAACAATAAACTAGATGAGTCGTCTTCAGCTAAGGTGTACCACGATTGTCTTTTTTTGGCAACGATTATACGAGTACGTACGAAAGTGGTTTGTTCCCAGTAAGGTTTAGGTTAGACAGTTCGATCTGGCGTGAAATATTTTTTGCCTCAAAGTAAAAGTGGAAGTGACTGATTTGAGGACAGAGTGTACAATTTTCCGGGGGGCCAAGTAAACCACACCATGCATGGCCGCAGAGGCATGCAAGGCATGGAAGTGGTACAGCGCAGCACGAAAAGTTATCGAAAAGACAAACGAAAAAAAAAAAACCCTCCTCACAAAGCAAGATAAAATTGGGTAAGACATCACAGAGAAAAACTACCAACTCTATATCAATATTCACTATCTATCAGCATATTCAAGAACATACTAACACTGTTAAGCACTGAAAATACCCACCACACCAGCTTTATCACCACAGTACGATATCGCCTACACTAATCTGCAGTCGCGTGTCACGTCTCATTTCTTTTTTCCACTGCGCTAATATTTTTCGTATTTCCAAGCAAAAACGCACCAAATTCGACCCAAATTGATGCACTGTTCGCATTTCCTGTAGCTCTTTTTTTTTTTCCCTTCCTTTTTCGTTTTTTTCGTTCCTCGCGATTTTTCGAATTTTTTTTCTTTTCTGGCCCTTCTCTTCTTGCAACGTATTTAGTATCACCATTGTTCCTTCTTTCTTTTCTCTTTCCAGACCAAGAACGTTCAACCATGGCCCCTATGACTAGATCTAATGCAAGGATTGCAAGGTTTGCAGTCTTTGCTGTTATTTTGATTATCAGTGGGTTTATCCTCTCTAAGGGATCTTCCTACACTGCAGGCAGCGCGCCAGTGACAGCTGGTGGAGCTGACACTGGTGCAGCTGCTGCTGGACAAGCTAAGGCTCAAGCACCTGCTGCTGATGCCAAGGCTCCTGCTGCTGCTCCTAAGGCTCCTTCTGACAAGGAAATTGCTGCCAACAAGATCTCTGCTACGTTCGTCTCACTCGCTAGAAACTCCGATATCGACTCCCTTCTTGGCTCTATCAGACAAGTTGAAGACCGTTTCAACAAGCAATTCAAGTATGACTGGGTCTTCTTGAACGACCAGCCATTCTCGGACGAATTCAAAGAAATTACCACTGCTGCTGTCTCTGGTAAGACCAAGTATGGTTTGATCCCTGTTGACCAATGGTCGTACCCAGCCCACATTGATCAAGAAAAGGCCGCTTTAGCTAGAGAAAAGATGGTCCAAGAACAAGTTATCTACGGTGGTTCGGTCTCCTACAGACACATGTGTCGTTACGAATCCGGTTTCTTCTGGAGACACGAATTGATGATGGACTACGAGTACTACTGGAGAGTTGAACCAGATGTTAAGATCTACTGTGACATTGACTACGATATCTTCAAGTGGATGAAGGATAACAACAAGGACTACGCTTTCACTATCTCTTTACCAGAATATGAAAAGACCATCCCTACTTTGTGGCAAGAAACTAAGAAGTTTACCGAAGCTAACCCTCAATACCTTGCTGAAAACAATATGCTTGACTGGATTTCCAACGATAAGGGTCAAACTTATAACGGATGTCACTTCTGGTCTAATTTCGAAATTGCTTCTTTGAAATTCTGGAGATCTGAAGCCTACACTAAGTACTTTGAGCATTTGGACGCCGCTGGTGGATTCTTCTACGAAAGATGGGGTGACGCACCAGTTCACTCCATCGCTGCCGCTTTATTCATGGACAGAGACAGAGTGCACTTCTTTGAAGATGTTGGATACTACCACGTTCCATTCCACAACTGTCCTGTAGACAAGGCCACCAGAATAGCCAAGAACTGTGTGTGTAACCCTAAGGAAGATTTCTCTTGGAGACCACACTCTTGTACCCCAAGATACTACTCGTTAAAGGGATTAACGAGACCTAAGGGATGGGAAAACTTCACTTCTTAGTCTTCGTTTATAAATATATATTGAATAAGAAAAGAAAAAGAAAAAAAGAGTAACGTTGAATCTTTCGTAGCAGAGTGGTTGTTGTATGGCTGACTTTGGACCTGCTCAAAAGCCTGCTAGAATTCATCATTGGTGTTCGATATCATCTCTCGAATCGTCCTCTATAACTATATTTGATGTAGTCATCCAGATGTCTAGTAGTTCGTGACTTTCTCGGGTATCCTGTTAACAAACTGCAGATCGGGAATTAGAGAACAGGTGAGTAAAGTGACTCTGTATTTGAGTTAGAGGAACGTTTTCGAAACTAGATATTCATCCACCTGGCGTCGTACCCTCCCAGCCCTTCTCATCTTGTCAATTATGGTGTACTGCATATAGTGTGAATCCCGTATAGGTCCGCCTTCCTGGTCTAGCAGGACCAAAAAAGCCAAAAATCTCATAAAGTAGCATATTGAGATTCCATGAATGGTTAAAATTACCAGTTTTAGCGTCCCCCCCCCCCCCCCCATGAAGTTATTTGTTGTGCGCTTCCTCCATTCTTATGCAACTGCTGGGACCACCCTATCGTGATAATGGCTGCGAATTTAGTTTCGCACTGGAAGTTTTTCGTGAACATCCGTACACCACGAATGATAATTGCTCAAGTCTAACAACGAATGGGGGGTCAACAATGAAGCATGGGAGAAGAATCCACATAAAACTAGAAAGGGTACATCGATAGATCTGTTTTTTGGTCTACGGCTGACGCTTATCCCTGCTTCTTTTTCAAAAAAGAAAATTAGACGGCGTTCCTTTTTAGCTTCATTAGAAATACAATATTGAGGTTAGAATGTGAAAATCTGAAATTTTTTGTTTTCTTATTTTAAAAAATGAAGCACCTCTGGAAGTACTTCATATCCTCCAAGCTTCAGATCCTGATCCTGACTCACATTAAACTCACATTTACGACCCAGTTTGCATTTTGACCATTTGGCTGTTATGCTGCAGAGCTTCCTTTCAATCATTTTTCTCTCCTTTCCTTTTTTGTTGAACATCGCCTTACCTACCAGCTACAGTACATTTGGCGTCTTAGTAAATATTATAATTATGAAGTGCCCTTTGCAGAAAGCGCCTTCTCCACCACTCCAAAGCTTAAAATCATTTTCCAACAACGCTCTTAGCATGGTCAATAATTTCGCCTTGTATGTACCACCATTTCCATGACTCTGCGAAGTAACTGCGCGGCGACAAAAGAACCTCACAGGTTTTTTTTACAATATTTGTAATAACCGCCTATTGTTTCCCCACCCAGGAAACATTTATTTAGTATGGAAACATCTCATTCTTGGTGGTAAAAGCCCTTCAACAATTTGATCCGTAAGTTCGAGGCTGAGGTCAAATTATTTGTTCTTGCGATAAGCTCTTGACCCCGTATTCGGATTTACCCAGTATTTTTTGCCTTAATTTATTTTTACGTTTATTTTAATTTTTTACCCCCTCCCTTGTGTGGTGGGTGCAGCGTTTTAGATTGCTGCAAATGAGGTTTGTTTAGATGGAGCCCGGAAAAATTCTTCATGGGTGTGCGTCACCTGCAGAAATCCCCACGCGAAGTTACATCGTGAAAGACAAGGGGCCAAAGCGGCTGCATAGCAGTCTTGGAAACGGAGAAACTCGAGGAAATCTATGTATTGCCAACTTTCTTCAACCTTGCTACTTCACAGCCAAAATAACTTTGTCTACAGCCAACAAAAGAAGTTTTCGCTTTTGGAGTTGTTACAGTTAAGACAATCTTTGCCCTTTAAACTGCCCCCCCACAAGCTTAAATTTCACTCGGTTACATTTCATGATCATAAATCGGATGTGTTTTTGCCCCACATAAAGAAAAAAACTTGCATTAACGTGGAGGACTTTATGCATGTTAGCCTATTTTTTTTTTTTTTTTTTCTTTTTCTCACTCAATTGTTGCAAATGTTAGCATGGAGTGGTGGGGATTTGTTGGTGAATCAGTTGTACACTGGAATCATGACAAAATTCGGGTCAAAATGTATAAATAGTATATCGATTCCGGGTCTTGATACTGGCTCATTTCACATTCTTCATCTCTCCAGCAAAGAAAGCTAGAATACTAGAGAAAAAAACAATGGACATGGAAAAGAAAATTTCTTTAGAACAAGTTGAGCAAGTCGATTCCGCTTACGAAAAGCAATCGTCAAGTTTCGATTTAGCCTTACCAGAATCTCTTCAAGGATTGACCCAAGAGGAATTTGACAAATTGGCGAAAGACACAAGAAAGAAAATCGATTTGCGTATTTTACCAATGATTGTTTTCATATACATCTTGAACTACTTGGACAGAAACAATATTGCTACCGCAAGATTGGGTGGGTTAGAAACAGATTTGAAGCTTCATGGCAGTCAATACCAAACATGTATTTCCATCTTGTTTGTTGGTTACATTTTGATGCAAATTCCCGCTAACATGATCATGAATAAATTCGCTAAGCCTTCGGTGTTTTTAACAATTATAATGACCTCCTGGGGTGTTGTTTCATGCTGCTGTGGTGCTGTGCAATCTTACGGTGGCTTGTTGACTGTTAGAATCTTATTGGGTATAATTGAAGCTGGTTTCTTCCCTGCTGCATTATTTTACCTTTCTTGCTGGTATTCAAGAAAGGAATTAGCTTTAAGAACATCTATATTGTACTCTGGTTCTTTGATCTCTGGTGCCTTTGCTGGTTTAATCGGTGCTGGGATTATCAATGGTATGGATGGAACAAAAGGTTTGAGAGCATGGAGATGGTTATTCATCATTGAAGGTGCTATCACCGTTGCTACTGTACCATTGGCTTACTTTATTTTACCTGATATGCCTAAAAACACCAAGTTCTTATCTCAACAGGAGAAAGATATCATTATGTGGAAATTAAAGGCTGAAGTTGGTCAAGCTGATTCAGACCTGGAAAACGATGAAAAGGCTTATAAAGGAGCTATGAAATTAGCTTTCACTGATGTTAAAGTTTGGACTGTTACTGGAATCTTATCCTTCTTGGTTGCTGCTTGTGGTGTTACTAATTTCTTCCCTTCAGTTGTTCAAACCTTGAAATTTAACAGAATTACTACTTTATGCTTGACCGCTCCTCCTTATCTTATTGCAGTTGTTGCAACTTTCATTTGGGCCAGACATGCTGATAAGACTGGTGAAAGATTCTGGCATGTGGTTGCTCCACTTTTCGTCTCCTTGGTGTCATTCATTATTGCTGCTGCTACGATGAATACTGGAGCTCGTTACTTTGCAATGTGTATTATGATTCCATCGTTATACTGCTCCTTCACTACAATTTTGTCATGGATGTCTAATTGTGTTCCTAGGCCACCAATGAAGAGAGCTGTCGCTTTAGCCTTGATGAACTGTCTTTCCAACTCAACTTCTATTTGGAACTCTTACTTGTACCCATCCACCGATGGTCCTCAATATCTCACAGCTTTCTGCTCCAACTGTGCATTCCTTTTGTGTGCCATTGCATTAGCTGTTTTCTTGAGATTTTACCTTATTAAATTGAACAAGAGAATTGAAAACGGTACCATGAAGTGGGAACGTGAATTAGGAAAGGGTAATGATGGGTCTAAGATTTCTCCGGAATTCAGATATCTTTTTTAAAATTGCAAAAAAGATTAATTCAAGCTACTTTGTTTATTGATTAAATATCAGGAGTATCATAAAAATATATGTTCATAATCACTAAGAACAAAAATATCAAAGAAACATGACAGTTAGCCAACCCCTATGCATTCATAGTTAATATCGTATTGAACATTTCTAACTTTAGGTCTAATATATTTTGATTTTTAATCTGGTCAAAGTGGAAATCTTGCTCTTCAACTGGATTAGTACTAGGCTCATCATTGAGATCATGGTAAGTTTCCAAATATGGATGTTCCAATGCTTCTGAAACAGTAATTCTTTTCCTAGGATCGAACTGTAGCAATTTCGATAATAGATCTAGAGCTGACGAATTTGTCTTTGGGAAATATTTCGAATAGTTCTGTTTGGGAAACCTGGGCATACTATCTACGTAAGCTAGTGTTCTAGGTGATTTTATATAATCTATATCAGAAGCTTCTGGAAACCCTAGGAACTTAAATATCAAAAGGATTTGGTCTCTATAATCCTTACCAGGAAACATTGGTCTTCCAAGGAATAACTCACCGAAAATGCAGCCCACTGACCACATATCTACAGCAGTGGAATATTGTGAAGTTGTGAGCATGATCTCCGGCGCTCTGTACCACCTTGTCGCGACATATTCTGTTAGATTGGATATTCCGCTCTTCTGAAACGATTGGTCGTCGTAGAGAACTCTACTGAGACCAAAGTCACAAATTTTTAGATCGCAAGCATCATTTACCAAAATATTTGAGGGCTTCAAATCTCTATGTATAACTTTAGCCGAATGAATGAATTTCAAACCTCTCAAGATTTGATATAAAAAGTACTTTATGTGATCATCCGTCAACTTCTCGTAACAGATCACTTTATGTAAATCAGTTGGCATGTACTCCTGTATTAGGTACACTTCTTCAAAATGATCAAAATCCAATGGCTTTTGAACATCATAGAGCTGAACCACATTTTCGTGGTTTCGGAATTTGCTTAACAACTTAATCTCTCGAAGAGTTCTTACGCAGAATAGTGGCTTATTGAATGGAACAATTTTTTTTATAGCAACTTTTGTTCCAGAAGGTGTGTGAATAGCTAGTACTACTACACCATACGCACCTTCACCAAGTACCTTTATAATCTTGAAATTTTGAGAAATATTGAAAGTTATCTCTCTCTTTTGACTAATAGCATTTATCATATTATCACTATGTTGAAACGTAGACAATTTTTGTATCAATTGTATCCCATAGTGAGATTCTTAGCCTTTAAATAATTTCTTTAGTGGGTGTTTGTTTGCAATGTTGAAACATTTGACACACTAGCGTGATGCCACTTTTTGCAATCATTATTTTTAGCGAAACTGATTGCAAAAGATCTCCAAAACATTTTAAATTTACCAACCTTACACTTTCAATCTGTACAAGCAGATCAAGCGTTATAACTAGATCATGTTGCTTACATTATTTTTAGCAAAGATGAAACAAGGATGTCAATATCAGATTTTGATCCAACCTTGAAACATGAAAAATATTGTTCCAGGATACCACATATGCACCTCATATGCATGTAATTAGCCCCACATAGGAAAAAATATGCGCAGCTGAGCACTGACAGTGCTTAGTAGAAGATGACTTAAACAATTACGTCGTATTTCCGATGGAATACTACACATTGGAATACCTGTAGACTTTCAGTGCCATTTACTATCCAGAGCCATGAGCTCCCTTTTTTTAACTGAGTTACATTTCGCAGCATCGAATTTTCAAAACTATGAAATGAAGTTTAGAGTTGTAGATCAATGTTAGATTAATTCCTTTATACATAAGTAACGTAAATATTCTATAATACAACCAGAGGGGGAGGTACTTCCTTTTTATTTTTCTCTAAAATTTCACCTAGACCAGTTCCAATACTAAGTGTAGACCAAGACTAAGTTTCTTGGACACATATCCTAGCTTCATGGAATGGGTGGTCTCTCTTTGCAGTAGTTTTATCCATAAGAAACAATATCTATGTTAATTCCTTGTTTAGTAAAACCCTTGTTGCGTCCTTGAACATTCTGAATTTATTCTATGCTTTTTGCTTGCACTTTTACTTCCCAGGCTAAGATTTATTCAAAGTTGAGCCCAGATGCAAATGCATTGGTAATGCTCAAAAACTTTTCATCGAGAGTTTGTTGATGATCTTGGCTCTCATAGTCCGAGTTAAGTTTGTTGAGCAGCTGAGCGAAATTGGAATTTATTTGGTTTCCTGCTCCAAAAGAATTCTCCTTCCCACCTAGCGTTGGCCAGACAGAGGGGTCAATTTCCGCCTTTGAAGTAACACCAGGAAGATCTGTTGAATAAGAAACGACACTTTGAGTATCAAAATCTCTTCTTTTCGAATTATGGGATTCGTAGGTATTTTCAAGGCGCCCCGCATTATTACCAGGATGCTTCACAGTATTTAATTGAACCATCAGCAATTGTAAATTATCTAATGGACCATCAACAAGGCATCCCTTTTCTCTGAAATGAATTAACAAGTGGTTCCAAAGAGCATTTCTACTTAGGGCCTTAGGGTTACCTAAAATAACTAAACCATATTTTGCTCTTGTAAGGGCAACATTCAATCTTCTCGGGTCACTCAAGAATCCAATAACTTGTTGATCATTTGCTCTAACACATGATAGTATAATGAAGTCCTTTTCTCTTCCTTGGAACGCATCAACACTAGTAACTTCAACGTCCAAATACTGTTGTCTCTTATCAGCCAACGTAGAGTTCATTGACATGTACTGTACAATATATGCTCTTTGCCCTTCATATGGAGTGATGACACCGATTTGATCCAGAGAAATACCATCTTTAAAGAGTTTGGTGATAATTTTTTCAACGTTCATAGCCTCAACTCTGTTCAAAAACGAGTTACCGCTACTACTGATTTCTTCTCTACCGTAATTACCCCAAAACATCATTGGATTGCTCATTACGGGCCAAGGGAAAGTCATTCCATCTATTAATCTTTGGTCACTTGTAACCCCATTTTGAAGGGAACCTTCGTAGAACATATTTGAAGGGAATTCAGATAAACAAGGGTTCATTCTGTATTGAACTTCCAAACGAATAGGAACATGACCTAACACCACAAGTCTTTCAAAGAGTGATTGCTTGAGACCTGCATCACTAGCCTTTTTTTCCAAGATAACTGGTCCCAATTGTTGATGGTCACCAACGAGGACAACTTGTTTGGCTCCCTTAGTAATTGGAATTAATAGCTCCGGTTCACAAGCTTGAGTGGATTCATCAATCAAAACAGTTCTAAACTTCATGCCGCTTAATCTTTTATCGCCTGCTCCTACACAGGTGCAACATATGACATCACAGTCATTGATTACATTCATTTCTGCAGTCTTCAAAGCCTTGAAAAGAGATGAGTAGACTTTGTCGTTCAAAACGCCCTTCTCGTCACGAATTTTAAGCAATCTCTTGAGCTTACCCTTTGCATTTTGTTGAACTATGTTGTGAAGAGCCAAATGCAGAACGGACAGCTCTACATCTTCTCTCGACTTGGCAGTCAATCTGACAACCTTGAGCCCCAATAAGTCCAACTTGGCAGCAAGATGATCTACTGCCACATTAGAGGGTGCACACACGAGAACCTTCCCGTCTTTCGTTTTGGTTTGCTTTGAGGTATCGCTGCTACCACTTCCATTATTCAATTTGGAAAGATGGTACACAATAATGGCGGAAGTGACAGTTTTACCGGTACCTGGAGGGCCTTGGATTAACGACAACGGTCTCTGTAAGACAGTTCTTACAGCATTGGTTTGTGAACGATTCAAGTCTCCAAGTTTCGGGTGGCTGAAATTCTTGGGCAATTCTACATCAAATTCCACAGGTTCTACATCGTGTCCTAACAACTTGTGGTAGATGTACCCACTGACAGATTTCTGGTCCAAGGCAAATTTCCTCAAGGCATCTTGCATTCTGTCGTAGGAGGTGCCCTTCCATACAAATTCGGCAGTAAAATCAGTCGTCAAATGAGTAGGAGGTTGTACCAGGCTCAGAGATCCCTTGGTAGGGATAAGCTCTAATACAAACGTTTCCTGGAATTTATTGGGCAATCTGACAATGTAACCACTGCCCTCCCATGGTTCATGGTACATCAGTTGATGACGCAAGATGATCTTATCACCGGTAGCCACTTTTAAGCCCTTACTTTCGAAAGTAGACAACGTGAAGCTAGCTAAGTGCCTGTTGTTGGCCCCCAACTCCCAGCTCACCAGGATGTGCTCGCAAGCCTGGGACTCCTTCAAGTTCTTGTCATAGTCACTTTCGAGCTTGATTAACGGTCCGAATGATCTTTGATACTGATAAGCGTCATTATATCTCATGAGAATGGGTAGTATCTCCTCTTCCTCTTCGTCAAAGCCGCCGTTGGCGCCGTCCTCTGGCTTCACATCTTCAATGGTAGTGTCCTTGTTTAACCTCCATTGGTTTTCCAATTTGATGATCTGCTGATACGTCACTACTTTGGCATTGACTTGCTCTTCTTCAGGAGGAATATTATTGGCCACCCAGGGCAAAAACTGCCTCTCTTCAATTAAAGATTGCCAGTTAGATGTATCCCAGTTGACATCCTTCAGTTGGGAGCAGGGCAACCTACATAAAATCACCACAATTGACTCTTGCTTAGCACTAACAAAACCCAAGATAAACACATTCTGGTTCCCACAGTTGTAGCACTCCAAAGTGGTGTCTCCGAGATCTGAATCTTCATGGAGTGAAACGACATTGTGTCTGGACTTCACTAAATGGGTCACTATATGAGAACTGCCGTTGTTCTTCCCATTTTTAGAATTACAGAACCATTTATTACAGGTATTACACTTGACTACGCAATTTGGAGAATGAATACCGCAATAGGCGCAGGCATGACTCGGGAGAATGTTAACGAGTTCTGATCCATCGACGGCCTCATCTTCAAACTGAGCTACCAAGTTTTCGTCCTGAAGCACCGGCCCATGTGGATGAGAATGGTCATTTTCTTGAAAATTTAGTATACTGCTGTCTTCAGGAAGCACTAGGTCAGCCATATCTTCACTTGCGGAACGATGCCAGTCAAAACGATCAAGTTAGATGGCAAACAGACTGATTCAGGTATGCTTAGAAAGAAAGAAAAAAAAAAGAACCAAGACGCAGTGAAAAATCAGGAAACCAATCGAGCACGTGTACAAACACGTGACAAGATTGTTTTGGCCTAGGTTGCAAAAAAGCGGCACTGTTGCAAGGTTGTTAATGTAACAGGGCAGGGGCAGTTACCTCGATGGAGAAGCCGTTGCATCTATCGCTATCGCTATCGATAATTAGCGCATCTTTTGGCCAATGCCGTTTCGGTCTTGCACCCTTTAGTTAAGCCCCATTTCTTAGATGATGGTTGCACTTCTAGCTCGTTAACTCGTACCTGCGTCATTGTGTCTGTATTTCTCGCATCCAATCGCGCTGCAAAACCGTCTCTCAAAACTCTTTGAACGAAGCCTTCCAACGTATTATTCAATTTCGAAAAAAGCAACACCAACTTTAATCACTAATCTTTCTTCGCCCTTCGGAGCTCAATCTGGAACTCCGAGCATGTGGGCAGTTCGCACCCCGAATCTGAACAAAAAGAAAAAAAAAAATAGTCCACCAAACCATACCTCTACACCCAAATGGTCCCCAAATGCCGAAAGTTTCTTGCAGCTTCGTGCCCCACTGCAAAAGCCAGGGCAATCTTTTTAAAAGGAATTAGGATCCAAGCTCCTGATTTTGTGAAACATCAAGCTGCAACGTTAAATGTGAGCGCCAGTTGTTTGAGCGTGCACGCAAATTTGGGTCTTGCGTTGCGACATGAAACCGTTTTTATGATTTTTGCAGCGATTTTATGATTTTGCAGGGCGGATACATACGCTAAGGTAGAATTGATAGAGAGAGGGCAGCTACAAGGCAAAAAAAAAAACAACAACAAAAAAGGGTATGAATGGCCCAAAAGAAAAGAAAAACTGACACAAGAAGTGACCAATAATGTGACAACAGAGTCAGCTGGCTAGAGCAACGATGCGTATTCGGACCCTGAAGCTCAATGCAGTCAAACGGTGAGGACGATAAGATCAAATGGGCCAAAACAATAGAAAATCAAAGAAAAAAAAAACGGAAACGAAAAAAAAAAAAAAAAAAAAAAAAAATAATTAAAACTGTCTAAAAATGCTAATGCCCAGGCTCGCTAAGGGACCAACCACATTGAATATGACAAGTGATACATCCTAGGCAACTACCAGAGGAGCACCTCTGACACATGCACTATGCGCACGCGCGTAACCCAACCATAATACACGCACGAGTACTTTTTCGCTCTCTTCCCCCCTCTCTCTCTCCCTCTCTTGCTCGTATGCATTTCATTTAATAATTAGAGTAAAACCGCCCAAGTAATTATTCTCCACGTCATTTTTCACACCCATGCGACGTGTTGGCCTGAGAATTTCTCCAGTTTTAGCCTGCCACAAGATTTTTGCCAGCGCGATTTCATTTTTATTTTTTATTTTTTGCGTATTTGCTGATTTTGTTTGGAAATTATCGTGAAATCATCTAGACGAGCGGCAGTGTCACCACACAGGGAGTTAGGGTACCACACAACAGTGCAGACTTGAACAAGCGGTTGCGCGTCAGTATAACACAGAACAGCTTTTGGCACAGACGCCAGAAACCAGTAAATCCTCACAACCACATTGCTCTGTAAAACCCACCCACAATAAAAAGAACCAAAAAAAAAAAAAAAAAAAAAAAAACGTAACGAAAAGGCACATAATTGTTTTTTTTTTTTCATTTTTAGTATATTACACTTTTATTAACACATCATTCGTCGTTTTCCTTCAGAAATCAATCATACCCGATCCCATGCCCACCCTGAAGTACTCTACGCCCTTCCATAAGGTGATTTCGAGAGACAAGGGAATCTTCAATGGGCGTAATTTGCTTATTTCCACTGATGCTATAACCTGGGTCCCCCTGTATGCTATCTCCATCACAGACCAAGGCCAGTTGTACTCTTCCGATGAAAATGACAGCCACTACCTCGTGTTACAAAACTTGCAGTCCTGCTTTGTCCAGATAATACCAGACATCAACGGTGGCACTACCTTGAGCAACCCTATACCTCACAATCGTAGAAATCTAGCATCCAAACGGAGAGACATTTCCACCGGATCGGCACATTCAGGCAATGGTGCTGGTAACTCCAATGGCGGCGGCGGTGGAGGCATAAAAAACAGCATCACCGGCATCGGCGGCCAGCTTCCTGTGGACAATGTCGATGACGAGCCTCCAGTGATATTCATCAAAACCTACGACAACGATAAGCTCTACATCAAGATTCCATCCAAGACCAATTTTGGTAACTTGCTTGCCTCCTTGATAGTATGGCAGAATTTGAAGCCTCAAGGATTGGCCAAAAAATGGTACAGTGAAAATAAGGTGTTGAAAATGGACACTCAGGAGTCAACTTTTGAAGTGTTGGTTTGTAGATTTAAGGTATATGGCCCTATTCCGACCAAACTGAAGAACTTAAAGATATTACCTGGCCCAGTGGCTCCCTCGTACCAACAACCCGCGCTGAAGAGGGACATGTTGGGGAGTGGAAATGAGCATCAAACCAACAATTTCGTATCCAACTACACGTCATCCCACTACCACAACCAGGACGCCAACGCGCTGACCAACTCGCTCCCCTCATTGGTTAATGAGGGCTGGTTTTATACTATGGGGGTGTTGAAATCCAACGGGATGCTTAACTTCATCACTGAATTGGACGGTACGCTTCTCTATTCTATTGACATCAAGACAGTGATGCTGTCAGAAGTACGCGAAGTGCACCACTCTATATTTGACAACTCCAATGTGCTCTTCATCGGTAGAATTAAAGAATTAAGGTGGAACAATTGTATAAAGCCAATTACACCTAGCCTGGTGAACGATCAAGACGAACCATTTTTATTTAGAGATGGCAAGTTAATCAATAGTAACCAGCGGATTTTAATAGAGTTCCCACTTCACATTGATTTAGAGGATTGGTTTGTCGGTTTGAATTATTTCTCGAAAAGAGAGTATATCGGTAGTTTCAACCCTGAAACAAGTCATCTTCCAGCACAGCAATCTCAGCAGAGCCCTCTGATAGGAGGCACTGACAACCAAACTTTACATTCTCAAGGAACTTCTAAACTTTCAGGGGGTGCAGCTTCTTCTTCAAATGCCGATACTTCCATAGAGGGCCCAATTACTATACCACCGTCAGCATCTTTGTTGGACTACTCTAAGGACAACCTTCGAGTCAGTAAAAAGGTGTCAATTGATATTATTGAGGCTAAATTTGACTCCATAATAAGCAACAATTCCAACTCAAATGTTTCCTCAACTGTAGGAGGTGGAGGCGGAATTTCAGGAAATGGAGGCATGGCGTCGTCTACATTAAAGAAATCTTCGGGCAGAATATACGCAGAAGTTGTCATGTGGGGGCTTCCGTGGTCCAGGACTGCCATTGTTTCTCACACACATAACCCTTTTTGGAAGGAGGAGTTCTCAACCAACTTGCCGATTTCCACTCAGATTGTCCATATCCTTATTAAGGAGTGCTCTGGCTCAACATACCTGTTGCATGATAAAGTGATCGGAACAGTTTTCATTACTCCAGATATTTTGACTAAGCAGCTTCATACTAGCAGTACAATGATGACGGGATCTGTAGGTGGAGGGATTAATGTAAACGGGACGGCAACAGGAGGCGTGATTCCCTCTTCCAATGCCGCCACAAATGATATTGTAAGATTGAGTATCTACGACTCGAGTAATTTACCAATCGGGAAATTGCTATTGACTGTTAATTTAAAGGAATATCATGTTTTGGCACCAAGAAACTTCAAGACTTTGGAAAGTATGCTTTTAAATGCTCCCATGAAAGATTTAATCAAATTTTGTAACACCAATGTTCCCTCAAGTGACTTTGAAAATGTTTCTTTGATAATGTTAGATATTTTCCAATCACTAGGAATCGAAGATAAATGGTTCAAGTCATTAATGGAAGTTGAATTGATCAATGTTGACAAAATCACCAGGAAGAACTATGTTACGAATAAGAGAAACAGTGGAATCCCCTCCGCAACAACGACCAAATCATCCAACAACGTCTTTAATACCTTATTTAGAGGATCCTCTATTTTCTCAAAATCGCTAGAGAAGTATAATTTGAGAATTGGTCAAGAGTACTTAGAAAAAGTCTTCGGAGACTTCTTTGCTAAGATTTCAAGAGAGAAAATGAATTGTGAAGTTGACCCAAGATATGTTATTTTACAAGAGAAAGCAGAGAGGAAGAAAAATGCAAGCAAAATTAGTCAACTGAAATCCGATGGAACTGCTGGTCAAGAGTCGGATGATGATGACTCTGACGACGACTCTGATAACTCTGATGCATCTTCTGTTGATTCCGAAGTAGAAAGAGAGAGGGATGCCAAAATAAAGGCCATGGTGGATGATAATTTCACTAACCTCTACAACTATGCGGAGGAGATTTGGCATAAGATTTATATTACATCCAATGATTTGCCAGAGCAAATAAAGACCCAATTGAAGAACTTCCGTACAAAGGTTGAATTGGCATGTGACCCAGAGGACAAAACGACGGCCTTGAACTGTTTGCTGGCTTTTATCTTCCTTAGATTTTTCTGCCCAGCAATCTTAAATCCAAAGTTGTTCTATTTAACCAAGGATCATCAAACGGGTGAAAGTCAAAGAACTTTGACTCTTATTGCCAAAATCTTATTAAATTTGGCAAATAGACAAGATTTTTCACCACATAAGGAGCCACATTTAGTGAAGATGAATGACTTCCTTGCCAAACACCAAGGGGAAGTTTTGGATTACTTTGATAAAATCACAGGTAGGAAAAACGACTTCAATGAAAAGATTTTAGATCTTTCACATGAAGTTAAGAGGTTTGATTTAGGGTTGAGTTCAGATGCTACGTCCTCAGAATTACCCACAACTCCTTATCTCATTGACAAATACTTGAGGTTAACGGAGTTAATCCATTTACTTGATTATAACGGAGGAGGAAATGGTGGAACTTTGGCAAGTATGGCGTCAAATAGGTCATCCATGGGTGGAATGGCAACAACCAGATCGTCACTTTCTATTCAGACTTCATCAACTACTGCAGTTCCAACTCATTACCGTGAATCATCGCGAGAATCCAATGGCGATATCCATGTCAATGCAGAACGAAATGTTTACCAAATTGGATCCTTAGAATTTGAGAAATCCGAATTTTTGGACTTGGCAGGTGATAATGAAACGGAAGGGTTCTTGAAATCCCTTTGTAGATCAAATGAAAATATTTTCTCATTCATAACCCTGAATATTACTTTGAAAGATTTACAGAAACAGAGTACGAATTTAATGAGCAAGGTGAATAACTTGGAAATATTTTTAGAAAGCTGCGAGTTACCGATTAATTACCAAACGGATCAAAAGATGTGGGAAGCATTCACTGAAGAAATTCTTTCTAAGGCATACCTTGATACCCAAAGGAATTGCCTTACATATTGGAGTGGCCTGGAGGATGTACTCACCCCACTGAATTTGAAAAAGTTGACCGACAATGCTTTGACGCTGTTGAAATTAAGATTCCCGACGTCCCTGAAGTATGACAATGACGTAGGCAGGCTCTCTAATTCATTTAGCAGTACATCATTATCAAGTGCATTGAAAGGGCCCAAAAAGAAAAATCCGTTTAAGAAATGGCTTTCAAGAGGTGAGCGATAGCCGATTGGATTTCTAATATATATATGTATATTCTATAGATTAACTCTAATGGTGAATACAATACATGAGGTACGATAAGGGAAGTGTAAAGTGACGACAAGAGTAGTGGCTGCGGACTTTAGTACTCTTGAGCCAATGCAAGGAAAAGGATAGGAAGAAGGAAATTAACAACAAAAAAGAAAAAAAAAGAATAAACTGAGAAATAAATTGAAGAAAACAGTGCCATCACTTTCATTACATTAGCTGATGGTAATTTGCAACCAAAGCAATTTGAGCCCTGGAAATTACAGTTTACGATAGTCAAATTAAAAAAAGAGAGACAGAAAATATCCACCAAACAGTGCGACTGATAGCATGCACAGGGTTAAGTTGCTCTAGAATTGTAAGCCACATGATTCATACGGACTCCGCGCATACCTAAAACCCATCTAACTTTTTCAGTAGTGGATAACTCACATTTTAGAAAGTCGCTAGAGACATCAGCTACAGCAGGTAATGTAAAAGCTAGATAAGCAACAGTCCGATCTTCCAATCTGATCTCCCAAAATAACATACCAAGGAAATGAGTGCAAAAAGAAGAAGTTAGCGAAGATGATATGCGTGTAGTGAGATAAGCTTCTGCCCACGTTGGTGGCATTTCAGTCTCCACCAAAGCATCTCACTAGAATAATGTGCAAAGTATAAAAGATAAACAGTAAGTGCCAAAAATAAATATGGGACAGCAACGAACCGCAGCAGCACTAGCGCACGCGGAGGGAGGAGCGCGGGGGTCAATTTACTGTCAAATTCTTTTTTTTTTCGCAAATCTTCTCCACTAATTAGCTTTGTTGCTGTCAAATCTCTCCAGGCTATCCGGGAAAGTCCACCGGCAATTGTAATACCTTTATTTTTTCTTATTGTTTTTTTTGCCTATTTTTTTCTTTTCTTTTTTTTTTTTTTTTTTTGGCTTCCTTGAACAATCAGCGGCGTGTAGAGAGCCGTAAAATCCCGCCGACTACCATCTTCCCCATTGCTTATGGAGAAAATTCCCAATCATTTTGTAACTTGTTGCGGTACAGCTAGCTTCAAAGCCTGCATGATAGTCAAAGCCCACTTTGATTTTCTAAAATCGAACCTCCCCTGTTTTATATTATACCCAACTTTGAGTTTGTTTCTTTTTTTTTTTTTTATTTTGCTTTTGCGCACTTTCCTTTTTTTGAACACACATTCGCTTCACTGCAGTAATTTTTTGAGTAGGTGTCTTTCCTTCTTTTACAACACTTTTCTGTCCGTCACTAATTGTAAGAGGTAGACACTTAGAAGGAACTATAGAGTGAAAGTAATATTTCTACATATAGATTATACGCTTCGTTTTTTTTTGTTTATAGAATTCTTTAGAAATGGCCGATTCCACCACCGTTTCCGTGCCTTTACCAACAGCTGACACCACCGCCAAGGTTGAAGGTGCAACAGAATCCACCACCGAAGCTACTTCCAATTCAGCTTCCACCGAAGGTGCTGCTGAGCCAACTGAAGAAGAACTCTTGGCCTCGTACCCTCAAATTAGCGAACCTTCTGGACAAACTGGTTACACCTGCTCACTTACCGATGAACAACAAACAAAGTTGAAAGAATTCCGCGAGCAATTGAAGGCATCTGGTTACACAGACAGACTCGACGATGCGTCCTTGTTGAGATTCTTGAGGGCCAGAAAGTTTGACCTTGTAGCTGCAAAAGTCATGTTTGACGACAATGAGAAGTGGAGAAAGACCTTCGGAGCTAACACGATCTTGAAAGATTTCCACTACCAAGAAAAGCCACTCGTAGCCAAATTATATCCCCAATACTATCACAAGACCGATAAGGATGGACGCCCAGTTTACATTGAAGAATTGGGTAAAGTTGACTTGAACGCTATGCTCAAGGTAACCACTCAAGAAAGAATGTTGAAGAATTTAGTTTGGGAGTATGAACTGTTTACCCACTACAGATTACCAGCCTGTTCTAGAAAACGTGGTGCCTTGGTGGAAACCTCATGTACTATTATGGACTTGAAGGGAATCTCCATAAGTGCTGTCTACAACGTCATTGGTTATGTTAGAGAAGCCTCCGCCATTGGTCAAAACAATTACCCAGAACGTATGGGTAAATTCTACTGTATCAACGCACCATTTGGGTTCTCTACTGCGTTTAAGATTTTCAAGCCATTTTTAGATCCAGTTACCGTAAGCAAGATCCACATATTGGGTTCCTCATATAAGAAGGAATTATTGAAGCAAATCCCAGCAGAAAACTTGCCAACTAAGTTTGGTGGTGAGAGCCAGGTTACCGATGACGAATTATACTTGAACGATTACGGTCCATGGAGAGATCCTAAGTACATTGGCCCAGAAGGCGAAGCCCCAAGAGCCTTTCAACTGTAATATGCTCCCAAATTAACATACATATACATATATAAATAAGGTTAATGATATAAATAATAGTATACAGAAAATAATGGTTGTGATATAAACAGTCGGTGCGTAGTGGTTTCTATCCTTCTCTTAGCTCTTCGTGCTCTAGTACAACATTACGTACGTCTCTTTTTCCCTAGACCCAGTATCTCTAGCGCTTTTCGATATCCCTACTTAGCTACTCTTGCACTACTTTACTGCGCTGCCTTCTGCACGCGTAAAAGCGCCGCATGCGCGTGAAGCCTTCTCATTTTATTTTCTGTTTTCTCTTCTTATTTACCTTTCAATCAATCATATTTCACAGCGCCTGTAGCACCCTTGATTCGGCTAAGACCAGCTTGGACAGGAGGTAGATATAGAGAGAAGAATGTACATGGAAGATCCCCATTTACCAGAAGGATTTTTCACGCAATCTTCACTTTTTCAGGCCACTGAAGATTTGCCAACCCCAAACGCGCCTGATCTACTTGTAGATACCACCAACCCACTCGCCAACTCCAAAAATGTAAGGCTTTTTGACGGCTCCACGATATCACTTAAGCCTAAAAAGAGGAGCGAGAAGGTGAATGTAGACAATGTGGCCCTCTCTACTGGTGAATCGTTGGATCTAATTGATATAGATGTGTTGTATGCCAAGGTGGAGTTGAAGAGGGCCATCAAGTCATCGAACACGATCATTTCTACAACGACCGAAAGCAAAACCAAAGGTAAAAATGGCTCGAAAGTTGCATCGGCCGGATTGTGGACGGATAAATACAAGCCCAAGACGTTCATGGAAGTTTGCTCTGCAGGGAATGATAAACTGTACAGGCTCATTCTCCATTGGCTTCGAAAGTGGTCATCATTGGTGTTCAAAGAGGAATTGCCGCAAAATGATACCACCGACCACTTGGGGCGTCCACTTAAGAAAATTTTACTTGTAAATGGTCCCGTTGGAATGGGGAAGACCACAGTAGCACATTTACTTGCTTCGCAGCTCGGGTACTCTGTTCAAGAACTCAATGCTGCTAATAGTATGGATCCCTCGTTGGGGAGCACTCACGGAGGATCTGCACTCAAAAACAAAGTAATTAATGCTTTGACTTCCAACTCACTTACCTCGAACGGGAAACCAACCTGTTTAGTCATAGATGAAATCGATTCTGCTATCAACAGTGCAGAAATAATAAAGGTGTTGACTGATTTGATACATTTGGACTCGAGGAATCGAACCTCTGCGACTGCGACCGAGAAGGGAAAGAAGAAACCCTTCCAGTTAAATAGACCTATCATTTGTATTGCTAATGATATATATCAAAGTGCATCATCCGGAACGTCCTCATCGTTCCTGTCTCATTATTCGATCGACAAGTTGAGACCGCACTGTGAAGTCATCACGTTCAGAAAACCAGTTGCAACACTGAGTGGTGGTGGTGGAGGCAATGGATTGAGAACAGTAAAGGATTTTCTCATGCAAATCAATAAGTGGGAGAAGATGGGACTCAATTTTAGAGAAATCAACGAGATCGTAGAAATATGCGAAGGAGATATCAGAAGTTGCATAAACTACTTGCAATTCAATAGTGCCGGTAAGGTTTACGACGATTTGTTAGAAGATCAGAAATCTCAACAATCTCAAAGTGATAGTATTTCCAATTCACTTAAAGACACTCAGCTATCGTGGTTTGCTATTGTTGCACTCCTTTTCAAACGTAAGCAGAATTTAAGTAAAGATGAAAATTTTGCCAACTTACTCAACCTATTTACAAATGGTGGGGGGAAAGCTCTGACATCCTCCAATAGTGTCGTAGAGAAGGTGATAAAGGGCTGTTTTAACATGTATTTGGATGCTGTTGCGATCCAAGACGATTCAGCTGTCAAACCTTCTCATCTAAGTGATTGGTTGTGGTTCTATGAACAAATGAGTCACCACGGTTCAGGATCTTCTTCTACTTTGTTGGAAAATTACAGCCCTGCCTTGTATCTTAAGATCTGGTCAATGTTTAGTGATATCAACCTGAGCAGACTACCAGGAGCGAATAATGCTTTGGTTCCACAAGGTATTGATTTCGAATCACTTGAACTCTCAAAGCATAACAAATTTACCATGAAAAGGATTGTAGATAACTTCCCCATCCAGTTAAGAATTAGTATAGGTAATGGAATAGAATCCTCAAACACTATACCTGGGAACTTTTTACCGTATCTTGATAAAATGATGACTCCAATCCATTCTACAAATACTAATCCAAATCAAACCACAAACCATGAAAAAATTGCCCAAATTATCAAAGATTTCCTGTTCCAATTGGAAAACCATAAAGATCTTGACTCTGGGGAGATCAAACTTCAGATTTCACCTGAATTTGATTCCATTACAAATTTCAATACTGAATTGTCACCTCAACCATTAACGATCGTCTCCAAAATGGTTCAATTGAAGAGAAAGTGGCTCTTCCCCTTAATAAAACTAGAGCTAGATAAAGTAGATTCTTTACGCAAGAGGAAGCATGTTACTTTGGCTTCCAGGAACAAATCAGAAGAGCCAGAGGGGAAGGGAGAAACCAAGCAGAAACGTTCAAGGTTAACTAATAGTGCCGATTTTTTTAAGGCTAGGTACGATGAACTTGCTACACAAACTTCGGGAAGTTTGGAGAGTGAAAAGACTAATAAAGATAACGACAAGAATACTGGTACTTCACATATTTGGGTTAAATACCATGAAGGGTTTTCCAATGCAGTCAGAATCAATATAGGATGGGAAGACTTGTGGTTACCGCCTCATGATTACATGGAATGAATTCCTTCCTTCCTAAGTACGTTATATAGAATCACTAAAATATAAAAACCTTGAATCTTTCAGCAAACGACAACTTAATCAAATGAAAAAGTCACACCAACGCTTAGCATAAACCCAGGTTCATTGATAATCCTGCATATAACCAGATATGGTTCACCATGATAAGCTCGGGCTTGTAATGGATCAAGAAGTGAACTGTTCTACTTGAGATAACAGCCGTAAGATGTCCTATCTACCTCAATTCGTTCAAAATTTACGACATACGGATGTCGAAATCGATCCAGCGGACCTAAATGTAGAAAATCCGGAGATCGAGTACATAACAATATTTGATCCCAATTTGGCAACTGGTTCAGATGAGCTGAACGAGCAGCTTGCTAAGCAAATTCTTTGTTTTGTAAGTAGCGAGAAAGACGAGGAAGGTACTACCTGTAGAAAGGTATATAATTTAGGCGAGCAAATCAATGTGATTGGTCTTTGTAGAGGAATTGATGTTTTTGCCAGAGAGTTTTCGTCAAGTACCTCCAGTGATGAAAACATCGTCAAGACAGACAAGTCTGCGATTATCATCAAGGAGATAGAACGTTCAATATATCTTGTTTGTAAAGTACGCACCTATAAAGAAGTGGGGTCAGATATAGTGATAAGACAATTGAGTTCATCAATAAAACAAGCATATGAGTACTTTGTGTTGATGAATAAGTCCATCGTAGAGAACACCAATGTGGACTCCAAATTGGAACAATTTTGGAAGGGGTTCATTACCAATTTTAACACAGTTCAAGAAAGGAGATATTCACCGTTCCAATGGCCCAATTCTAACATCAACTACAAGGGATTTTTGGGACTTTTACCCATGAGCTATAAGAAATCTTCTCATAACTTGAACTTCAATTGTAGAAACGAAACTGATCTGATAATGAATGATAGCGAGGATCATGGGGTCCGGGCAGTTTTAGTATCGTATTTGGATAAGACTGTGCCCAAAAACTATGGTCTTTTGCACATAAGAAGGGGAGACATAGACGAGAAGTCTCTACTCTGCCTTTACAATTGGTTGGAGCTCCACGACCAAGCAAACAAGATGGACACCACACACCTTACCAGTACATCTAACCATGACATCTTTGAAGTTCCAAAGATACACCAAGATTTACAGGATCAGTTACTGTCAAATTCAGGCCAAAATACAAGCCTGTCTCCCGTCAAATCGAGCGATTCTATTGTGCAATCCACTTTTGAAATGTTTAATCCGGTTAACATCACCAACAACTTACTAATAACGCCTTTGAACAATACGGTGAATGGGGTTATGAATCTAGGAACTTCTACTAACAGATGGCTCGTAAACGCACCAACGTTGAGCGTACCTTCTTATTTGAGGCCCTTTGGTGCATCTGCCAACGATATAAACCCAGCTGTAGTTACTCCAGAATCTCCGGCACTTAACGGTGGATCTCAAGTCAATGAAGACAATGACGAAGACCAGGGTGATGAAGATGACGTTGGGAAAAGTTTGGGTACATTTTTGGTGGGATTGGTGGCCAATTTAGATGACCCTTCCACAATTCACAATAAGGTAGTTTATTTAAGGAACGAAAGGACTGATCGTTATGAGGAGTACCTGTTGGTTATCTACGAAAAGGAAAACGTGGTATTGACGTTGCTTTACGATTCATCATACAAACCATTACAAGAGCCTTCATTTTATGAGGAGCTTCGTACTTCGTACTTCGAGCCCACTATTGATGAAATACTCTATTCAGCGACAAATGGGGGAGGTGCTGGCTCATTTGGAGGTGCACCGGGGACTGCTGGCAGTCAAAACTCTCTTCCAAGGTCGCTAATCGGAGGAAGTTCAGCTCCATCTGAATCACAGGAGTTCTTTTTCATAATATTTGATCCAAAGGAGAATAGTGTACGGTCATCGTTTCCCTATTTACCTACACCTACTGAAGCCCAAAGCATTTCAAAAGTTCCAGCAAGGACACTTCGATACAACAACTTGATCTACTACTTACATGATCTTCTAATCGACGTATTCCTTGTACAAGGAGGCTCGGAATTTTTCCAAAATAAGGATAGAAGCACTATGAACGAATACTTCCACAAGTTCAAAGGAAGCAAGTCAACAGATTGGATGTTCTACTATATTCAATACCATCAAAAGTTTGTGGTTGTAATAAAGAACCATAACCCAAAAGCTAAGAAGGCGCCAGCGTCTAGGAAACCAAGCACTGTGACTCCAATCAATTCCACTGGCATTATAAATAATATAACTGACGGTATTTACGATTATGCACATCTTGGGTTTCTCGACAACCTTGGGGATGATGTCAAGGTTTGGTTAGAAAGTTTTACTATTAGTGGAGAAACGTAGACTAATGCTTTGGTTGGAAAGTTTCACAATTAATGGAGAAACGTAGAGTAATGCTTTGGTTGGAAAGTTACACTATCACTGGAGAAACGTAGAGTAGTGATTTGGTTGAAAAGTTTCACTGTCAGTGGAGAAACATAGAATAATTTATTAAATTAATAGTAAAATAAATTAAAAGAATAGATGATTCATCTAGAGAAATGAGAATCTGGCTCCTTTGAGCAGTTTCAAGAACTAAAATTCTTATATCGTTCTACTTACCTTCCTGCTTTGCTGCCCAGTCCAAGAAACTTGGAACATCCTCAGAGATCACTTTACTTATAGACATGTTAGCTAAGAAATCTGGGATGTTACCTCCTGGACTAGAGCATGTGCACATCGTCCATTGTATTTTCGAATCTGATCCATACTCTACCTTTTCTATGGAAACATATTTTGCCAAAATAGCGTAAGAATCAGAATAATTTGGCTGCTTAAAAAGTTTTGGCTCTATTGGAAGCGAAATCACGTAAAACAAATCACTCGACTTATAAATAAGAACCAACTCAAAGAAATTTCTTCTCTTTAAGGGGAATTGCAATTTATATATGGCCTGAGTCGTGTAGGCAAAAAATTCAAACCCTTCAGGTAGTTTAAACTCGTTTTGAAATGAAACTGGCTCAACTTTTATATCTTCGATTGAGTGTATGTATTCCTTTTCATAGTGAGTATGAGACAGCAAAGATTCCAAATCGAACGAACCAAGTAGATACTTCTCAAAGTACCTCTTAAAGTTCAGTATTTGGTCTTCATTGAAGGTGCTTCCAAAACTTGTGCTTCTTGCACTCCAATGAATATTTTCATACAATTTCTTGCTGAATGTAGAAACTTGTAGCTTTGACTTCTGCTCGGTTTTTAGCGTATATGAAAAAGTCTTACCCTGAGACCATTTTGGCACTTGGTCTATTATAGATATTGCCTCGTCTAGAACCAGCTGAGGATCGATACTAAGATTAGCCAAAGGCGCAGAGCTGAAAGGTGAAACTGTCATAATATACAAAACACTGCAACCAGCAATGAAAAGCGTTCTATTTGAAATGGTAGCAACGGAAATAAGATGGCTAGGGAATAGCAGCTCGACACATTCGGCCCGTCTTGAGGGACTCCCAGTTGGTCCATGAGAGAAATTGGTATCTCGTTAGACTTCAAGATACGGTTGTATAGTGTAGTGGTTATCACTTTCGGTTTTGATCCGGACAACCCCGGTTCGAATCCGGGTACGACCTTCTTTTTTTGCTTCCCCAGTAAAGTTTTTTTTGTCGGTACGCGCACTTTGCATGTGACCTCTGTTTGTTTATGTTTTGTTGTCGAATGCATATTGTTTACAGGTGGCTCGCCGCCATGAATCGCTAGACGATGGAATGTAAAAGGTAAAATTTGGTAGGTGGCTGCAACTGAATTGAGGAGAACAGAATGAGAAGTGCTTAGCACTCATAAAGATTGGAGCGGCATACTACAATTCAAAAATCTATGGCAAGGACTACTAGATGTACAGTGGTAGAACGCTTATCATCAAAGTGTTATTCTAACTAACTTCAACTGTAATCAATAAACTATATAAGCTACTCATTTTTCAGTATGCTGTCCTTCTCTTTTTTTTTTCTTCTTTTTTTTTTTTTTTTTTTTTTTTTTTTTTTTTTTTTTTTTTTTTTTTTTTTTTTTTTTTTTTTTTTTTTTTTTTCTTCTCTATTTTCATTTCTATACCGATGTTGGAAAGTATACTTCAAAAAATTTCTTTAAGGTGAATTTTTCTTTCTCAAGCTGTATCCAAACCAAAAGTGAGCGTTGAACAAAACTGCTTAACTTTGTTTTTCTATAAGTTGTTCCGTAAACGTTGAATAAGTCGACAGATTTGAACCAAGACTAAGTTGATAGTAGAACTTTAGTCGATCAAATACAAACTTGACTTCGTAACCCCAAGTATCCATCAAAAATATCCAATATGGAAGAAAGTTCTCCAATAAAGCAGAAGGGATCCGGTACTTCTTCAAGAGTGATCGACCTGCTTCATACCACCATTGATGACTTGAAAGAGGAACTCGATTCCATCAAGATCTCTCACGATGACTATAAGAAGAAATACACGTCAGCAGCAAAGAAAAATGATCTGTTTGTTGATCAGTTGGCAAATGCCAAACATGAAAACGATATGGTTCATGCCCTTTTGAAGCGTAAAGAACGTAGAATTGTTGATTTGGAAGACCAGTTCAATGATTTATGTTCTAACAATGAATCATTGAAACTCAACTTCAAGAACATGAAGATAAGATGTGAAAACTTACAAGAATCGTCAGCATCATCAACTGCTGAATACGAAAGATTGAAAATTGCTTACGACGCATTGTTAGCATCACAGGTTGAATATAAAAGACACTATCAGCTGGAAATAAGTAATTTGACAAGTTCGTTTGAGCAATACAAGAAGCAAAACGAAGAGAAGTTGAACAAGATTGCTGAGCAATTCCAAAGTAACGATAAGGATGTAGAGACCTTGTTGGACAGTTTGACAAACAAAAAGAAGGCCTTGGAAACATTATATGTAAACAAAAACAAAACCGTGTTGGACCTCTTAGCCAAGCTCTCTAAGGTGGCTAAATTGCACGGACAAGAACTGAAGACCGTACTTGTAGAGGTGGTTGAAAGTTTCGAAGCATTATTGGAAAAGTACCCAGATATTCCTAGCAAGATTCTAGAACATGAAAAGATTGAAGTTGATATAAGCGAAATCTTGAGCGAAAGTAATGAAACTTTGTTGGCCAATTGTTCTTTTGATGAAGAACAGACTTTGGTGAACTCTCCAGATCCAGGAAGTGAGCCAAGAATGAAGGGCCAGCAACAAAATCAAAGTCAAACTAAGAATGATACTGGTAACCAAAATCAACAAACTGGAGCAAATAGAAGGAGGAAAAACAAGAGACTTTCTCTTAGAATCGACTCCAACAATGCTCCTGACTTTACTTCTGCTCCAAGTCCAAACCAAACCCAGTTTAACTTACCAAAGAGAAACTTTAACCTCAAGAGTGGTGATTCAAGACTGAGAACACCAACACCTCCAAGTAATGCTAATGTTAGTGGATCTCAAAATAACAGTAGCAACAATAACAATAGCAACAACAGCAACAATAATAATAATTCATACCAAAGAAGAAATAATAGTGGCAATAACTATAACCATCACAATAACTCTCATAACTACAATAACCTGCACCACAACTCGAACAACAACTCTAATAATTCCAACTCTAATTCTAACTCCAATGCTAACTCCAATGCTAACTCCAACAACAACAACAACAACAACAACAACAACAGGTCCAAAAGAAGATCGATGTATGGACAAAATAACGGAAATGGTGGTTATAATAACTACAAGGGAAACAGACAGAGTTTCCATGAGCAACAAACCGTCAATTTTTAAAGATTACTACAATTAAATTCTTTATATATATCAAATGGGTGGTATTCCCATAGTACAAATTAAGTTAAATTAGGCATTGTAGAGACATAGTTCCGTAAAATAATCTAAGCAATGATTTACAAATATTATAAGATGATCCTTTAAATATTGAAGACTATAGTACAATTGTTCCAAACCACTAATCTTCTCATGGCACTTTCTCAGAATTCATACGTATTAATCAACCCGCTCTCATACCCTACAGCCATTAGAATCTTATTGGAAACGTCTCTTCTCGATCTAAGAAGGTCCTTTTGAGATTTACCAGAAATAACAGAGGTATCTTTATTCAAAGATCCCTTGCAAGATATGCTAGAGATTTTCAATCTTTGAGTTTGGTTCTCATCGTTTGTATCAATCATCGGGAGACTTTTCTCTATCTTGAAAACTTCATCCAATTCCTGATTGGCACTAAACCCTTTGACAATTCCATTCCAAAACCCAACCACGATAATATTAGGTTGAAGTAGTGAAATTTGACTCAAGCCAGAATACTTCAACAGTATCAAATCGGTACTATCTTCAGTTAATGTAGCACGAGAGGACGGTATATCTAATATTTGAATCAGCTTAGACGCTGATCCAGCAATTACACTATTACCTCTACGAATTAAAGAGATTACAGGGTTGGGTTTCAACTCTTCCGAGATATGGAACACTCTTACTATGGGGCCCTTGTTAAGTAAACTCGTTGACTTGGTGTTACCCTTTTCCATATTGGATAATTTCGAGCTTGGATGCTCCATGCTGAATCCTAATATATGACCAGATTCATATGCTACGTAGAAAGTACTTTCATCTACCCACAAAGTTCGCATCATAATTCCAAACTTGTCCCGCTTTGATAAATCGTCATCGAGGGGGACTGGAAGTGTCTTTAAGGATTTTATATAGAGATCCCACGGACTGACGTTATGCATCAATCTAGTGAAATCAAGAGATTCTGACGTGGTTGCTAAATTTATGTCATATACATCAAAATTATCTGAATCAACAGTAGATGGAGTAAGCAAATATCGAGATGAGATAAGAGAAACGTTACAGAAATTCAAAGAATTTACAGGGAGTTCTTTAAATGGGGGACAATTTGTTTCTCCCTTATTCGAAAGGTCCCAAAATCGTATTGACGAATCTCTGGAATGCGTTAAAAGTACATTGAACTTTTCCACATAGTCCAACAGCAAGATATGAGAATCGTGAGCTCGCCAGCTCCATTTGGGTCGCTTTAAATTCAAATCCCACCAAAAGACATAACCTTCAGAATCTGCAGATACTAAAAAGTTATCGAAAAATAAGCAACAAGATACCTGCAGGGAATGACCTCTTAAAGAAAACGATAACCTGGGAGTAGCCATAAGCTGATTTTTTTTTTTTCTTGAACAAGTCCATTCGCTTAATAGACACACATCAAATGCTGATGCGTTCTAGATCAGAGCATAAGGGAAGACGCAAAAAGAGAAAGGAAAAATAAAAATAAAAAAATTGTGTACAGGAAACACTACTGAGGTCTCCACAAATCGCAAAAGGTGTTGTCGCTTGGTGTTTAGCCATCTCCAAAACGTCGCTATTCAACCAATTAGGAAATTCATCTTTAGTCAGTACAAGTTTTACTCCAGTAAGACAGCAGTGTTACCCTTCGTAATTGAAAATGAGGAAAATTATGCGTAGGTAATGCACGGTGAGCATGCACGAGCAACTCAAAAGGAGAATTTCAAAAAAATAAAAATAGGTAGGAAAATTTTTTTGGCCGAAATGTGAAATTCCCTGTCAATACAAATTTTAACACAAGAAAAATACTGCAAGCACCTGTCAAATTACTTTGTGACATGAAAAATATTGTTATCAAGTCTTGGCATAAGTATAATAGATGTGTCAAGATACTAAAAAACCTGTCAAAGTGCGTCAATGCATTTTAAATGGTTGCAAATTAGTTTGAGCACCTAAAATTCAAGCTGGTTCATCTGTGCTGCGTATGGTATAGTTCACCAAGGTGATACTTTACTTGATAGACCTTTCCCGATCGGATGTGTGTGAGATGCATGAATATAATAAAAAAAAAAAAAGGAAAAAAAAAAAAAAATATTTCAATGGACTTAGAACGAGAGTTTAACCACATTTTTTTTAAGTTCAGTATATACGAAATTTCAAAGACTTCCTCTTGATTCAATCGCCGGTTTGTAGCCATTGTAGGAGCCATATGAAGTGAGTTACCAATAGGCATCTATTTAAAGAACCCTGTAAAGAGTTTGTCTTCAACTAATCCATTACGCGAAATCGTCGGGTCCGACAAAGTAACCCACTTGCATGAAGTCAAAGTTATCTGATAAATCATCCACTTTTTCGCTATTTTTCTTTCAAGGTTGATTGGATAAAAACTGGCTAAATACGGGCATATTGGTAGGTTTCCTGAGGGCTCACAACGGATATGCGTCTTAGACAGAACTCAGGCACTTAAAGCCGCATAAAATATGCACGTTATAATTTGATGAAATTGATTACGTTCGCTATGAATACCCTCCCTAATTATAAATAGGGAGGCCGATGACATGGATCGTCGTCTTCTGTAGACTTTCTCAAGCTTTTTCTTTTCGTATTCTTCTTTTTCTTTTTTTCTTTCTAAACTTTATAAGCATTGACTTAAAAAGCTGCCATGGTTAACGTTTTCAACCCAACAGTCTTCTTTATTGTCCTTAGAGAATCGCTTGAAGCCATTATTGTGGTTTCAGTGTTGCTTGCCTTCTTGAAAAAGGGTCTTGGTGGAGCAAACAGTGACTTGGCCGTCTATAAGCGATTGCGAAATCAAGTTTACTGGGGGTCGCTATTTGGTCTTATTCTTTGTCTTATCATTGGTGCTGCGTTCATTGCAACTTTCTATACTCTTGGTAAAGATATTTGGTCTGATTCCGAAGATCTTTGGGAAGGTATTTTCAGTATCATTGCTACAGTTTTGATTTCCATTATGGGTGTTGCTATGTTGCGTGTTAACAAGATGCAAGAGAAGTGGAGAGTGAAGTTGGCTCAAGCTTTAACCAAACCACCTTCAGACAAGAAGGATAGATTGAAGATCGGTTACTTGACCAAGAAGTACTGTATGTTCATTTTACCATTTATCACTGTCTTGAGAGAAGGTTTAGAAGCCGTTGTCTTCGTTGGTGGTGTTGGTTTAACTTCTCCTGCCACTGCTTTCCCAATCCCAGTTATAACTGGTCTTATCGCTGGTATCTTCATTGGTTACATGTTGTATATTGGTGGTACATCCTCCTCTTTACAAGTTTTCTTGATTGCTTCCACTTGTATCTTGTACTTAATTGCAGCTGGTCTTTTCTCTCGTGCTGTTTGGGATTTTGAGATGCATCTTTTCAACAAGCAGACTGGTGGAGATGCAGCTGAAAATGGTTCCGGTCCCGGTACTTACAACATTAGGTTGTCTGTCTGGCACGTTAACTGTTGTAATCCGGAAACTGACAATGGTTGGGATGTGTTTAATGCCTTACTAGGATGGCAAAATTCTGCAACTTATGGTTCCGTCTTATCATACGTTGTTTACTGGATTGCTCTTATTGCTGTATTAGTTCTTATGCTTTATGAAGAAAAGCACGGTCACTTGCCATTCTTGAAGAATATGACTTTGGTTAAGCTTAACCCAATGTACCACATTAAGGGTAAGAAGAAGCACGAATTGACCAAGGCTGAACAAGAAGAACTCTTTGAAAAGTTGAAGACACAAAATATTGGTGTCGATGACGAAGATGTCGAAGTTGTCCAAGAAACAAAGGGTGATTCTGACAGCGAAAAGAAAGCTATCAGTGCTTTATGAGCACAATAATTTTATAATTACGGAGGTGAAACAACCTACGTTAACGTTTTTTTAATGATGACTTCTTGTTGGAACTGGTGAAGTAGAAACATAGAGAGGATTCGTTTGGATATTATTATATACACACACACACACACACAATTCAAATGAAGATACTCTATGAGTGAAACAACACGGAAGGCATGAAGTCGAATTCTTTTATACTTGGGATATTAATGGGATTATACATATACATGTATGCATGTGTATATGTTTTTTTTTTTTACAGTCGGTCTATGTTTTTTAATTTACTAATAAACGATACTCATAAAGTATTTAAGTAACTTGCATTATTGAAGTATATGCCTACAAATATCTCATCAGTATAGCGAATCAAACTCATTTTCCGATTCTTTAAGGTTCTTTGCCAAAACCAAATCGAATTCCTTCTCGGAGTACGGTGGGTCACCAGATTCGTCAATTTCGCCAAATATAATCTCCACCAATTTAATACAATACTCATTTAAATGTAAAATGTCGCTTTGAGCAAACACTTCAACAAAAAAGTTCACACTAAGTCTCATATTTCCAATCATAGGCAAGTAGTGTTCATCACGAGGCACGTTTCTCATATTTTCTATTATTACCTTAAGAAAGTAGGTCTGCAACTCATTAATTATGGTAATGAAAATATCTCCACCGGTTAAAGGTTTAATCGTATGAACTAGCTTAACAAAATGCACCAATACGTTATACACAAACCCATCTACGTTGATATCCTTCGATTTACTAGTGAGATAAATCGTTTGGGTGAAATGCTTGGTAATAAGCTCGTCCACAACCTTCTTCTCACTAATAAGTATATCTTCCAATATCGTCAAACTTGCTTTATCTATATCAGCATAGATTTTTAAATTTTGATCGTTTAAGTTGTTGGAAAATATCTTGTCAAACTTAGCAATTAGCTTAGGGTATGAGAATCTGGAAAGCTCATCGAAATTGTTCATTGTCAACACCTTGTAAAGACCGAATTCAGATTTCTCTTTCTCCATGGAGTAACGCTTGAGAATAGAATCGATTAGCACTTTCAAAGATCTCATGAATTGGATTTCAATGCTAACTAGAATACGCTTGGATGGGTGTGCTGATACTATTCTCACGTATTCACCAGGAATACCGTCGGGGATCAACTCTTGTCTATCGTCGAAGCTCTTACCTTGATCGTCTCTCATAAACACTAACCTTGCTACCTTGGTTAAGACATAGCTTTCGTAGCTTTCCATTATACTTACAGTCTTTGTATAACTTAAGCCTCCTCCATTTCCGTTTCCATTGCTGCCGCCCAGCCCTTTCAGCAACTGCATTTCCCAACTTTCAAGATCATAGAATTGCGAGCAGTCATTCACCCAAACTGCACATACAGCCTCAATAATCTTTTGATTTATTGTCGAAGAAGAGTTTCTCAAGTTTTTCACAATTGCATTCGTGTCGTTTCCCTTCCCTATAGAGTTGATGGACTTACCAATTTTAGATAATACATGATTGATACATCTTGATATATTAGAAAGGTAATATATCGTCGAAAGGGAGTTTGAATGGTTGGGAACAAACGAGGAATAGTTTTTAGGGCTGCTTTCTATCAAGTTTGTGGTTGGTTGATTCAAAGGATCATTGAAAATGTTCACCAACTTATTGGTGACAGAAATCATAAACTTGATATAAGATTCTCGAATGGATCCATCGGTATCGATAGGCGGGAATGAATTGTTTACTTGGCTGTTGTAGTGAATGTAATTGTTTACAAATTTGACCATTTTCTTCATAAAAAGATCATCAAGATAGTTGATGAAGTTGAAAAGGACTAACCACGTCTCGTTGATGATAGAAATATCCAAGTTATCGTTGGTATCGAATATTTCAAGCACCAATGCTTCATCGATTCCTGCTGAACCTTTGGAACCGCCGGCGCCATTTGAAGAGGAAGCGCTACTTGTTACTGAAGAACTTCTGATAAAATCTTCAACGCCGCTATATTTTTCACTAATGAACAGGATGTTACTACCTCCTTCTCTATAGCTCTTCAAACTATTCAAGTAATCCAACAATTTCAGCTGCATCATGGAGAATTTCCTTTCGAATTTCTCCAATTGATATTTGAACTCTTTTTTAAGTCCATCCAATTGCAAAGTCAAGAACTCATGGATCGGATTCTCATTGGATCCGGCTAAACTTAAACTGTTTGGGTTAAGTTGGTACAACTTGTCAACCAAGGAGATGAATTTCGCGTTGCTGGCATTTCTGAACATACTCTTGCCAGTACTAGCTTCATGGTCTATGGTTAAGAGTTCTTTGTAGGTCTTTTTACGGTACTCATCAATGATACTTTCCACTTCTTTGAACGTTTTGACGAGGGCACTGTTGGCTAAGAGAGTGTCAAGCCCGGCACTGCTTCCGTTTAACTTCAAGTTTGCGTTCTCGGCATCAAGATCTATACGCTTCTTCAAGTACCTGTGGTATTCATCAATCAATTGTTCGTGATTATGGGTCTTCAAGTATCCAATCATCCTGCTGGGTAAATCGAAAAAGAATTTGTTTGCATTTATGAATTCGATCAAGCTGTTCAACTTGGCCTCCTTGTTCTTGTGGTCTATTATAGGCTTTATCAAGAGGTCCGTGGTGGTGATCAAGTTCTTAAGTCCTTCGTCCAAGTCAACACTGAGGGAAACTGAATCTGTGCTGGCGGCAGTACTAGTGATAGTGCTTGCTGCTCCTACTGCTCCAGTGGCTCCGCCAGCTCCGCCAAAGCCGCCTGTCGCTAACCCGCTCCCTCTCTTTCTATTTCTCGCCGGATTGAACACCTTCGTATTTTCTCTCTCTTTCTGTGCTTGTGTTTTGGTCTTCTTAAACTCAACAAGCAAGTCGTCTATACTTTTCTTACAGTCAGCAAACTTTAAGTAGTTTTGGTCGATCACCTGGCGCAACTCCGACGTCTGGCTTTCGATATTCTTCTCCAAATACTTCAAGGCGCGTACCAAGTCGTTAACAGAAGAGTCCTGGTGAATTTGGGTCAAGTACTGCTGGGCTTGGAATTCCTTGGATGACACCAAATACTTGTTTAGCTTGGGATCGTGTGTGCCCTGCACTATATTCTTCGACACCAACATATCCACCATTCTGGGATGTCCAAGGGGGTCTTCGAAGTCAGCAAAGTTTCCCGCCGTATTTTCAGTGGATGTAGACGTGTCTCCACATACAAGTTTGTTCAATTCATCGAATTTTTGGTCTACAGTGAGGTTGGGAATATCATCGACAACCAATTGTTTCTTCAACAGTGAGTTGTTCTTAGGAGGCTGCCAAACATCGCTCAATTGCTCGGGGTGCAAGTTTTCCATACCGTAGAACGAAGCTAGGTAATCTTCAGATGCACGCTGCTCAAACATAGTGTGATAGGGGTATATTATAGAAGTAACTAGTGCTGTAGAAGGTAGACTAGAGACAAGGTTGTCATTTTACAACAAGAAAGCGAAACTTTAAAAAGTAGATTTCAAGGGTATATGCAGGATCATCAAAACAGTGGGAGAGGACTGTCTTGTATAGAGAGAGTGTGTGGGCTCAATTATGGGACCAGTTGCCTTAGTTTACGGTTATGTTTGTGTTTACCTTGATTCATGTTGCTATCATGTTACATTATTATACAGTAAATTACAAAAAAAATACAAAATGACTATTGTTATCTCCACAAGCTGTACTCTTGTTGCTGCACATCTTCAGAGTTGACGGTTGCAACCGCAGCCACTGCGGCATTTGCAATGGTCGTAGCATCGTCGACGTCATTGTGGTTCGATTCGGCTCCGGTTAGCTGCCTCTCACTTGCATAAGCAGAATTATTGTTTCCGTGACCAGTTGGCGGCTGTACATGTCCAGTTCCGTTCTTTGTCAACTGTTCATCTTCCCGATTAGGGAACTTCCCATATAGCGAATCCAATTCGTCTACAACTTCCACCAATCTTCTTTTTTTGTAGTCACGGACTTCAGTCTCCATTTTTTCAAAGACAGCCTTGAAATCTGACGAGCTCCATACGTTCTCGCCATCCACTGGAGTGATTTGGTCTTTCTCTCCATACAAGTGAGCGATATAGTCCCAGTCCACTGCATCTCTGGTCAAAAAACCAAGACTTTGGATCTTTTGTACCAACCAATGTTTTGTTCTTGGATCCATGTAAGAAGAACGAAGCGTTGCCTTCTTCTTCATGAGCTTATTCCACTTGTATCTGCATTGGATTCTTGAGCGCACCCCATTCATCTTCTCACTAACTATGGTCCAGTTAAGACCAGTGTTGCTACCGCTATTAGATGATGTTGAAGATGAAGTTTTACCCTGTTGCCCTGATTTGTTTTCCTTGTCGCCATCTGATTTGGAAAGCAATTCATTCACGATTTCTTTCAACTTTTCCTCCTCTGCCTCAGACCACTTGTTAAGTACTCTATTGTCACCACATTTGATATAATTTCTCCATCTATCCCTACAGTCTTCGGGCATCCGTCCCATGAGTTCACCAATCTCCTTCCAGTTACCTTCTTTCGTTGAGGCCAATTTCTTCAAGTATTCGTCTTCCTCGGGGGTCCATTTCCCTCTGACTTCAAAAACATGGAATTGACGACGAACGTGCTTGTAAACGGACGCCCGCGACCTATAGGGGAGGATTCTGGTCAAAGATTCCCAAAAGTTGTCCTTCTTACGTTCACTGGACCATATACGGATACAGATATCCTGTCTGGTGACTTTATGTAGATGGCCATAGCCACTAATAAAGTGCTCTACAGCCGCTATTTCCTCTTGGGAAAAAGCTCTGGGGCCATTGTTATATGGTTGGGGAAGAGAATTGTACCAAGAGCACGCCAAGGCTGCGGATTCTTCCACAAGAGCTTCGACGGAGGTCAAATGGTTAAATTTGGACGAGAGAGACCTGTCGTCAGTGTTGAGTTGCTGTTGTTGCAACTGATGCTGTGTTTGGTGCTGTGTTTGCGCATGATGTTGTGCCTGATGCTGTGCCTGGAGTGGCTGGAGGGGAATCTGTCTAATTGCCAGTTGGATGTTGTAGTGGCGTTGGTGGTCTTGTTGTGACTGGTGTTGGTCCTGGATGTGTTGCTGCTGCTGTTGTTGTTGTCGTTCGTTTAGTGACAGCAGTGTCTGCAGCAGCAGCAGCTGCTGCTGCGCCTGTACTTGCGGCTGCAATCTCTTCTTCCCTTTCCTCCTCGAGTCCACGTCGTTCTGGTTCACAGCTGCAGTCGCTGCTGCGATCACCTGTTGAGCCTGGTGCGGAGCCAAGTTGTGGAGTGAGTTGTGAGCGGCCATGACGTCGTGCTCCTGCAACGAGCCACCATTTCCCAAGTGCTTGGCCAACTCTCTAGCGTCCAAAATAGCCGCTTGCACCAATTGGTCATGCTCTGACGAATCTAGTCCCGTTAGCTCGGGGTCTACATTGGAGTGGGTCGCCTTTCTGCGTCTCTTCTTTCTGTCGTAGAAGTCGGGTTGCTGCTGTGTTTGTTGAAGTTGCTGCTGATTCGGTTGCTGATTTTGCAGCTGCTGTCCAAGCTCGTCCTCCAAAAATCCCGTCCACGGACTGAACTCCGTCATGAGGTCGTCCACACCGTTGGCTCCTGCGGCATTGCGACTGCTGCTAGCACCGCCATGGCTCACGCTGCCCTGTCGCCTCTTCTTCCTACTGTCTAGGGTGCCGCCGACGTATCTCATCACAGCTGCTTCAACAGCATCGTTCAACTGCTGGTTCTTAGACTCCTCGTCGTCATCGTCTCCATCGACCACGTCACCAGCGTCTGTGCCACCTAGGGCGCTCGCCACTCCATCAGGATTGACGTCAAGCGGTTGGAGATGGTTCTGTGAGTGTAGATTGCTATCCTGATTGTGCATATCATGAATATTGTCTTGCTGTTGGGCCTCCATTTGAGGCTGCAGAAGTTGCTGATCTTGTGAAAATTGGTACTCGTCTGCAGTGGTATCATCCACATCCAGATCAAGCACACCGACACTCTTTTCTCCCTTGGATCCTAACAGGAGGAGCGCCTGGGCGCCTACCTGTTGCTGAGATTCCATCTTGTCCTTGGTAGGTTGGGGTATACTGTGAGTGTTGTGATGCCTTCAAGAAGGACTTGCTTAAGTGCTGACAATTACGCAGCGAAGACAAACAATATGCAGGACACAAAGTTGCTGCGAATCTCCACTGTTAACTATGGCTGAGCTATTACAAGGAGAGGGTAGAGACGACAGAGATGATGCCGGTGCATACCAAAGTGCAGCTAAATCTGTTCAAAGTCAAGAAGGAAAGAAAAAATTAAAAAAAGCAAAAGTTTTCACATAATTTGATGCTAACCTTCTCCTCCTGTTGCTGACTTGGCAGGCGCCATAGCGTCGCAGCGACTCTCTGTAGGTAAACAAACGCCCTGCACACAGTCCAATATGAGTAGGATAGCCGCCTACAAGAGCAGCAAGCGATACCCAGCGGAGCCCATCTTAGTGGATCAAATAGTATAGACAACTGGTCTTCTTTTTTAGCTCTATCACTTCCTTCAATATGGATGACTCCCCTAGCAAGGTGGACCCCCGGATAGTAAACCCAAAAACGCCATCAAAAAGCGAAAAAGATGGTGGCATTTGGGAGCTTTCCAAGGAAGAGGCCATCGACAGAATAGTCGAACTTGAAACAGAATTGTTCGAATTCCAGGAATCTTCAAAGGACTTGGAACAAGCTTTAGAACAAGAATTGCACAGTCTAGAATTGGCCAATGAAAAAATCGAATATAAGTACACTGTTGCCATGGAGCAATTAAATGCAGCAAACACCAAGGTGACTTCGCTCACCAATGAGATTCGCACCCTCACAGATGAAAGCAGATCCACAGTGGAAGATCTTAGGGAAACAGTAGCCAAACTCAGAGGCCAGCTAGTATCAGTAGAAATAGTAAATGATAACATGGAGACGAACGACCGAGTATTGGAGAATAAATTGGAAATTGCAAATCAGTTCAATGGAGAATTGCTTGAGAAGGTTGCCTTACTTGAGAATGACTACGAAAGAGAAAGGAAGAATGCGATAGAGAAGCAGTTACATTTGAGCAATGCAGAGAATGAAATACGACAGTTGAAATCACGCTACGAAATGGTCAACAAGGCCAAGTCTCGTCCCGGTTCAAATAGAAACAGCCTACTTATAAATCCCGGTTCAAATAGAAACAGCCTACTTATAAATCCCAGCTCAAATCGAAACAGTCTACTCGTAAGCAAGGAAGTGATATCGAAAAGAGAAGACGCCGATGAAAGTGAAGAAATGGGAGATGTTTCCATACTATCCATGAGAGATATACTTCGATCGGGCCCGCCAATACTGCGAGTTCCCGCGATTCCAAAGTCTGACTCCTTAAAGAGATTACATGAGCTTACAGAAAAGTCGGGGGCTCTATCTGAAAAGGTGCAGAACTTCAAGACCGCATTGGTTCCCGGTGGGTTGAAATCTCCTTCAACCACCCAGCTTTCAAAGCAAACTACCCTCAAGCGGAACAATAGTAGTGAAAGGAGAACACATGGTGAGAGAAGGAGGGCGTCATCGACATCGTCGTCCCACTCCAACTCAGACTCCAACCCGAAATTGCGAGGTAGAATATCTTCATCACCGTCCATCATGAATTTGGCCCAATTCAGTCAAGAGGGACCTGACGCTACCAGACTAGACCCCATCGAGGGGTCTCCTGCATCCAATAGTGAGTATACACTAAGTAAGAAAAAATCAAGAAAAGGCTCAATTTTGGAGTCTTTGAGGGCTATACGAATTTAAGCAATCCGCACAATCATCATCGTCATCATCATTATAATCATAATCATCATAATTATTTAAATTCACTATACACATTAGCAACATTTTCTCTTTTATCCACTCTCCACTTTCATCCGCTGTAATTTTCTTTCTCTTCTTTCCTTTTCACCTCTGGTTACCTCTACATACCCGTAGCACGCACTCGGCTCCGCAGCACCTCCAAGCGCTACTGTCCTTCAAGCAACTCTGCAGCATTACAAGTGGTGCTTTTTTTTTTTTTTTTTTTTTTATTTCGTGTTCGACTGCATAAAATAAAAACACTTCACATAGACTCGATCCAGTCCAGAGCCACCAACAACTTCAACACATTTCTCTCTTTTAAGACCAGAATTGATACCAGGAGGACACCTTTGCGTTGAGAAGAGATTCAGCATTGGAAAAGTGAAAAGGTTTGAGATAGATACCTAAAGAACAAGAAAAACTCACTTACAGCAAGTGTCTCGTGGGTTACGTTTGAAACACGAATACATTTTTTGAGACTCTGGGATAGGTCAATTATGGATCACCAAAAATTATCGAAATCCCTTACCTCGGGCGATGACTTTGCCTCCTTATGTTCTCTTCTAACCCAATTGAACCTCAGATTGGAAAGAAACTCCGAGGAAGCTGCTCAGGCATCAAGTGCCAGCGAGAACTCTGAGAGTTCCATAGGACATGCCCAAGTGGACACAGGACTCGCCTTGGATCAGCTAATAGATTTGATTGAAAGGTTCACCAAGGACAAACCCAGTCCTAAGAACGGTAAGGCAAACGCCAGCAACGTCGATACCTCTTCTGCGGAAACTGGAGCCATCCCGTCGCTCGCAATTTTTAAAATCATCTCTAGGAACTTATCGTTAGCCTTGCAAGTAGTCCCCAGCAGGGTCTACGATTTTGCCAACAAATTACTTGGTGGAATAAGTGAAAACAGCTCAAACCCTGTTCAGTTTAGTGTCAATACACTTGTTCTTATCGACTTGTTTCTGCATTACCCTACACAATTGGGGTCGTTGAATAACTTTGCCGTGACCCAAATATACAAGTTTCTTAAGAAGCAACCGCTAGATGATGCAAACATAGTGTTTTTATTGGCGATTATCTGTGAAAATGCCACCAAGTTGGACTTGGACGATAAGTTTCAGCAAAAACTTTTGAAATTGGCACAAAAAAACGTAGTTGTCGATATTGAAATTGAGCGGGAAGGTGAAGAAACGAAAAACTCTGGAAATACTTTATGGCTAAAGAAGAACTATTTCTTAGTGCTAAAGAACGTGTTGATTTTATCTGTTTCTACTCATTATGAACATTTGTTGTCGGTTTCCACGACTGCTTCGTCGTCTTCTTCTTCTTCCAAGTTGAAGCCAGAAGCACTTATGAGTCAGCAAAACTCTTTCCAACTTTCACTTTTGAGTGGATACGAAAAGGTTATAAACTACGGCCTCACAAACTATGAAAAGGAGATAAGATTGGTGACAGTTGATCTCGTTGCCAACTTACTTATCAATTTTGTGCCCACTGGGAAGTTTAACCCCATTGAATTCTTAGTAATCACTCAGTATAACTTCCCTAACTTGAACAATTACGATCTTCAATTGACTAGGGAAGTAGATAATACAAACGAAACAATATTGGCTGAAGAAATCAAGCCCCGTAACAATTCCATTCACTCCCATGATTCGAATTCAGCCATCAACTCCATAACCAGCTCGTTGCTTGCCCAGTCATCGATCATCGAAGCAGTCATCATGTACATCCAATTGGAGCAAGTGCAGAATTTAGATTACCTCTCTCAGAACTTGATTCAAATAATAGAGATCATACTAATCAAATTTGGGGAATTGAACCTCTCGACGAACCACATTCAAAGTCAACATTGGAATAAAGTGTTAAAGCAGTGGGAAGTGTTAATTAACTGGATGATCAAAGAATGCGGTGAAAGTTGCCACGATATGTTGATGAACTACGTCTATGACAAGTTCCATGAACACAACAAATCGCTGGATGATGGTTCAATCTCGGATTTAACCTCTTCACTTCTGCGCCTGAAGCTGAAAAAGAGAGAAAGTGGTATATTTGGAGGTTTCAAGGGGAAAAGCAGTAAAGATAAGGAGAAGGAATCTAAATTGAGAGATATAATTCCGTACAATAATAGCTATCAGTGCTATTTCTTATTGAGCATCGTTGAACAGCTCATACCTCTTGGAATTAGCGGGATCAAAGAAGAGGAAAGCGAAGAGCAAGCCGATGAAAGGAGAATAAATCCAAGTACGTCAACATCAGGCTCCAATGGCACCTCTAGTACTACTGATGGGGCCGGAGATTTGAATCATGTCACTCATTCGACTTCATTTATCAGAGAAATTCTCTTCAAGCTTATCATCAACAACCAGCCGTACATTAGAACTTATTCGCTCAAGACTCTTCTTGTTTACTCAACCCACCATCCAGTAGAAATCAATCAATTAATATTGAAGGCATTCAAATACGTCGACGGAGAATTCAAGAAGAAGCAAACGAGCCATTCAACTTCGGCTTCTACGAAATCTTCTAACATTGAGAACACCTCCTCGACTCCTTCTACCAGACTCATTCAGTATTCACTTACACTTTCAGCACTTATTAAGAATGCGTCGTACACTTCATTGCAAACTTCCACCATTATAAAAATTTTAAGTTTTTGCACCCAGAATTTGAAACAACAGTCTTCGGGTGATTCATACATGAAGAGTTCTTGCTGGATAATTCTTACTTCTTTGGTGACATTGTACAATCAGAGCGAGTTCGTTCGATTGAACAGCTCTCAATTCTTGGTGTTCTGGAAGGGTTTGTTGACTTCACAATACCTCGGTGGACTGGAAATTAACGATGTCTTGGATAACTTAAGAATAAGAAATTTCTCATTAACTTGTTTACTCAATTATTTGAATACAGTTGAGTTAACACCAGAAACTTTGAAGCAATTCCATTTGTTGTTAGCAAAATCATACAATTATATAACCTACTTGGAGAATATGTTTGAAACTGTTGGACAGATAACTACTTTTCACAATCAGGTGTTCAATGAATATGATTACAATGTTAATTTAGTAAATAACATTCAGTACGCTAGTGAGAAACAACAGGAGATTGGAAACGAAAAGGTAATGGTGAGTTTAATCTTGTACTACAAAAAACTCTTGTTGCAATCCTACAAAATCATTGGTGGCTATTTGAAGAATGATATCAATAGTAACATGGTGATCTTTTTATTGAGGTTGTTTAGCGACGGAAAGATTTTCTGTAGAACAAGTGGTGGGGAATTAATCAAGGAGAAGGGAAAAAAGAAGGGCGCTGCGTCGGTTGCAGATTTAAATCTGGATGAATGGCAACTTTATGAAAGTGACAATTACGAATTTGGAGTCAGTAGTAGAAGATTATCGTTGACCGGCTCATCTGAAATCAATGAGCCTGATAGTCATGATGGTCTTTTGTATGTTGATCCTTTCGAACCTTCTGGATCGAATGGCAGCAATTGGTCTGACTACTTTGAACGTATTACCTTCTCAAATGTGACAAGCTCAAGTGTCTTTGATCCAAACATTTTCCTTATTTCAAATTTGGAGTCCACGTCAATTATTACTTCGCTTATTGATCTCTCCATTGATCTCTTCCAGATAATTTTCCCACATTTACCTCTTAAAATTCAAATGTCCTTATTGGAGCAAATGAGAAACTCATTGACCAACAAATCAATCGACCCCTTCAGATTGAAGTCCATCAGTATCAATATTTCAGTGGTGATCCTGGGATTATCTAGAGAAAGCCACAAGTTAGATAAGGAAATTACTAACACTTTATTGGACATCCTTTCATTGGTGAAAACAAACAAAAAGCTCATTCCTCTTAACTGTGAATCTATTGGTGAATTATCTAAAGTTGAACCAAGTATTCAAGTTAAAAAATATATTGACGAAATTGTGAACACATTACAGCCAATTAAGCGTGGTGAAGCTATACTTAAACTTGCTTATATTTATACACTGACTTCCTTTGGATCAGGAGAAATTTATGACGTTATCAAACAATTATTAAAAGACCCAAATCCAATCGTTTACTACTATACCTTGCAAAGTTGTTGTGTCATTTTCGAAAAGGTAACAAATTTTGGCCACTTAGAACCAATGTTGGCTCAAATATTTGATAACTATTTACTTTCTGATTCGTTTGGCTATGAAATTCACAGTAAGGTTTTAATTGGATCTAAATGCAAGTACCCTTCTTTGGGCCCAATGGCCAACTTGCTTAAAATTATGGTATCCCTGTTGGGTCCAAATTTGAGAGATTCCAGTGAATTCGCTATTAGAAGTAAAATTAGAGATATGGTTGTTTCTTTGACTATTGGAATTGGTTCTGGTACGATAACAGACTCATTCGAAGGATCCAAGCAACTCATTTTAATGTTCCAAGAACTAATTATTTTTGACCCTAATTTGATTGAGGGTGAATTGGAATTTATTTCGAAGTACCTCAAACTTATCATTTCCAAAAACTTGAAGCTCGGACTTTGCTCGACCTCTCCAACTACAACTAATACTGAAGGCTTGTTCCCATTCAATTCGTCCTTCGAATTATATAAACTTGCTTATTCTTGTTATAGCGAGATGATTAAAATTTTGGGGCCAGAAAAGGTACTTGATAAGGATTTGATCAACTTGCTCTGGATCTCGTTGAATTTGAAGCCTTGCGAAGAATTGAAAGAGACCACAAGGTTCTGGATGCAATCTAGTATTGATGATAATAATTGGTTTTCTACTTTAAGCGGAATTTTCAAGTTCAGTTCGAAGAAATTGGTGCAGCAATTTATGGCATTGAACTACCAACAAAAGTTGTTACCTTTGCTGCAAAGGCAGAAGAAGAAAGCTGCAGCTGCCACTGCCGGAGCTACTGCCGGAGGTCCAACTTTATTTACGGACGAAGAAAGTCAAAATATTGTGAATCAAGAAACTACTGAAACGCTTAAGAATGAACCGATTACTTGGGAATTTAAGCTATTCATTTTTGAATTGCTTAATGAATTATTAGAATTGGCATCAAGAAATCCTACTTTGAAAGCTCAACTTAAACCCAAGATCCAGGACATAGTAAACATTTCATTCTTAGGAAGCACATCACCGATCAATACAATTAGGAAAGAAGGAATCAACCTCTTGGACAAAACTTTGAGCTTATTTGGAGATATACCAGATCCGCTTTATCCATCTGTTTCTATTCTAGAGCAGCAGCAAGCACAAATCATCAGTGCTTTGATGCCTTGTTTCCTGAGTGAATGTGGTGCGGACTTGCTTATTGATACCATTAACATTCTGAGTAAATTTATCAATTTACCAAGAATCAAGTTTTACTCCAAGCAAAGAATATTGAAAACATTGATTGATCTTTTAGAAGAGTTATCTTCCAATAAGTTTTTAAGATTTGATTACTTGGAAAACTTATCGGAATTCAACAAGAAATCGATCCAATTGGCAATTTTGAACTGTTGGGCAATTTTGAGAATTGATCTTGAACATGATAAAGACGATGGTGCTGAAGAACTTGAAGTTACTTTGAAAAAGTACTCGAAGTTGCTTACTTCGTTGTGGATTTTAGTATTGAGAGAATTTTCAACTGTTAAATACAATGAACCAAATCTGTTGGAAGTAACTATATACAGCAACTACTGGATTAATTTCATTTCTGTATTGAGCTTGGAAATGGAAGATCCGGAATCATACGTTCATGAATCGTTGGGTGGAAATAACGCTGAAGAAAGTAGTAATTTCTTCTTTATACTTTTCAGTCAATGTGTTGAATCCTTAATAAAAGGAGGACAATCTGACTATGGAGAAGTCTTGCACACCATCAACAGACTTGTTAATCTGAGTACTCTATTAGTTACCCAATATATCCTTAAGGACGAAATATTTGGAGAATTGATTGACTTGTTCGATAGAATAATACTAATTGACGAGAATCCTGATGTTCAATGTCAACTAATCGAAATACTAAACTCCATTTTCAAGGCTTGTTTACCAAAGATTGAGAGCTCGAGTACTGGTGAAAAAAGTTATGAGAAGTTATTCGAAATTATCAGAGTTGCAATGTTACCAATTTTCAAAATACTTCCAATACTAAGGTCTGATTATGATGAGTCTGTCGAATCGGTCTCTGCAATGAGCCATGCAGATAGTGCACCAAATTTGATAATATTGAAGAAATGCTTTGCCAGTGTTGTTGAAATCATGAGCAAATTCCCTGAACTGTTGAGGATTGATTTATATTCGTGTCTTTTGTTTTTATTTTCCAAAATCTACCAATATGGTAATCAATTACTTATTAGTACTGTTTTGCCCCACTTAAAGCAAGTGTTAACCGAGCTGAAGAACGATAAAGATGTTGACTTGATTACGCCGTTTAGCGATTTAGTACAAGGTTATTATACCATTTCCAAGGATAACATTAATTCAGTCCTTACTAGTATGATTCTTGTTACATGTGGAGATGTTCAATTGAACTCAGAGAGAAACGAAAAGTTGGGCACAACGTTGATAGAGATGTTGGAAGTTGGCTCAAACAATGCGTCCATGGCAATCCAATGCATCAAGACGTTAATCCAGTACTCAACAACCAACGAGGTAGTCAAATACTTAGTTAAAACCATTATTGACTTATTGGTGAACCATGAAGGTACAGTTGATTCAAAGATTTCGGTGGAAATCTTGTTTACTTTTTCGAAGAATTATGTTGCAAACAATAAGGAAGAGGGTACATCGGTGCAAATATTCAGTGTTTTGGTGCTGTTGTTGCTTATTCAGTTGACCAAAAATCAACTTGCTAGCGAGTATGTCCATGGTAAAATTATAACCTTAGCAGAGCAAGATCCTGAAGCCTTTAAGACTGTTGTTAAGAATGTTTTGACCGGCGACCAGAGAGTTAAGATTCAGGAGATTATCAAGGCTCCAAAGCTGAGTGAGAACGACCAGAATGATGTCGAGAGGGACGAACAACAAATCCAGTTGAAGACTTTTGGTAGTTAGTGTACATATGTGGAGAAACAAAGAAATAAATTCTTATTAGAGTATATCTCTGCTTACTTTACCATTTGAATTATGCAAAAAATAGACTGTAAGTGCGTTCCGATATAGGGATGCCACTTATCTATATAACCACTTGAATAAGTTCTACACTGTAGCCAACTGAAGCCATACCATAGTGCTACAGACTGACGACCACCATATTCCCCGTGCGGCTTAAAGTGTGATTTGCGTGCAGCGAGCTTGGCATGCCGATGCACTCTTCAAATTGGTAGTGGCAATTAGATCACGGCAGTGTGTGGTTCTTCTCTACAGCAGTGTGCTTATCCATGCTACCTTTCATCTCGTATATACTTGTGGTTCTCTCTTTAGCGCTCTGTGGTAGCTGTAAGACCCACGTTTTCGATTTTAATGCCTCTTATGTGCTTCGAAATCCAGACGGGGTTCGCGAGAGGAGAGTGATCGCATTGAACGAGCAGTGGCCGTTGCCTATCATCAGAATTAAGGAGGATGATAGGGTCATAATCAACTTGACTAATCTGTTAGAAGCAGGTAAGAACACGTCTTTGCATTTCCATGGTCTCTTCCAGCAGGGATCCACCTGGATGGACGGGCCGCAGATGGTCACCCAGTGTCCGATTCCATTCGGAAGCACCTTCTCGTACAACTTCACTGTGACCGGCCAGTCCGGTATCTACTGGTACCACTCGCACTCTGGAAGTCAGTATAGTGATGGGTTGAGAGGAATGTTTATCGTAGAACCAAAGGAGGGTCTGTTGCTGGAGCTTGCCCACTGCGCAGAGTCCGATGAGGAATGCCTTCAGAGCTTGGCTAAGCTGCTCAGCTACGACGAGGCTGTCCCCCTCACAATCAGTGATTGGTACCATGAAGAATCACCGGAAATCATGAGATCCTTTTTGAATAAGTACAACCCTACTGGAGCCGAACCGATCCCGCAGAACTCGTTGTTCAACGACACCAAGAACAGCACATGGACCGTCCAACCGGACACAACGTACTTGTTGCAAGTGGTCAACATGGGGATGTTTGTTCAGCAGTATCTCTACATTGAGGGCCATAGCTTCACTGTGGTTGAAATTGATGGTGTTCCGGTCACTCCATATGAAACAGATAGCATTCTAATCTCTGTAGCCCAGAGATATGGGTTACTAGTGAAGACAAAGCTGTTGAGCCAACTTAAGAAAGAGGGCAATCAAGCATTTAGATTTGTAAATATTATTGAAAAGCTGATGTTGGACTGGCTCCCAGACGATCTCCAGCTCATTGGCACCAACTGGATGGAGTACAAGGGCAGCTCCAACGAGTTGCCTGTGCCTCTTGATAATTCTGAAGAACTGTATGACCTCATAACCTCCAAACTTAATCCGGTGGACGATATGAACTTGGTTCCCTTGCTGAGAGAGCCAATTTTAGACCATTCTGACTATCAAATAGTGGTAAATTTCACAATGGATACCCTTGGAGACGGAGTGCAATATGCTATGTTTAACGGTATCACCTACACTGCTCCAAAGGTTCCTACTTTATACACAGTAATGTCCGCGGATGACGAGCACTTAGAAAACTCTAAAATATATGGCTCTAACACAAACACTTTCGTGTTGAAGGACAATGAGGTGGTTGAAATCGTGGTTAATAACCAAGACCCCGGTAACCACCCATTCCATCTTCATGGACACACTTTCCAGGTGATTTCAAGACTGGACGAGGGCGAAGATGAGGAAAACCCAATCACTTACGACCCAGAGAACCCAGACCACAACAACTTTCCTGAAATCCCCATGATGCGTGACACTGTTGTTATCAAGGCCAATGGGTTTGTAGTCTTAAGATTCAAGGCCGACAACCCCGGTGTCTGGTTCTTCCATTGCCATGTTGACTGGCATTTGGAGCAGGGTTTGGCCCTTACTTTGGTTGAATCGCCAGGTTTAGTCAAAGAGAGCTTAAAGAACGGTTTACCTGCTTCCCACTTGGAAGCCTGTGAACATGCACAAGTTGCTACTAGCGGTAATGCCGCTGGGAACCGGAAAGACTGGTTGAATTTAAACGGAGAAAACCTCCAGTTCAGGGCTTTACCTGAAGGCTTTACCTTAAAGGGTTACATTGCCTTGGCTATATCCACCTTCCTTGGAATCTACGGGATATTCTCAATCTACAGATATGGAATGGAAGACGTGAAGGCCGACAACAGCGAGGCTGTGATTAAGAAGCTTTATAAGATACTTGAGGCAGAAAAGAGTGACTATGAGCTCACTGAGCAAAACAGCAATTTGGACGGAGATGGACCCTAAGTGGGCCGTATAGAATCAAGATTAAACAAAAGGGTTTTGGTAATTTTTTTGAGTATATGTTTATGCATAGTTAGAGTATTTAGCACGCTTTCAAGACAATTGTGAATTGAATACACATAAATATATCTTAGAGACTGAGTAAGATAAGTAGGCTATGGATTTTAGCAAAGATCAGGTGCAACTGAGAAAGGAAAAATTATAAGCGTTATGATTCAATGCACCCAAAAAATTCGAACTTCCTACAAAAATCGTACTATTTTCACCAACAAAGTTTGTCAATCTCTTCTTTATTGTTATTAAGTAGAATGACTAAATACGTTGTAGTTGGGTAAGTATTATTTCTACTTTTTGCAAGTATATATTTTACAGTTCTCCTTTTACTTTCAAAGTATACTAATTTTACCAACTAGTGCTGGTATTATCGGCTTGTACAGTACGTTCAACCTTCTTGATAAGGGAGTCAAGGCCAGTGATATTACTATCGTCGCGCAATTTTTGCCCGGAGACGAGTCTATAAACTACACTTCACCCTATGCCGGAGGTAACTTCCTGTGTATTACTGGGAATGATCCTGATACCTTACATTTTGATAAGTTGACTTATTTGAACTTGGGGAGAATTCAAAAGGCACTTGGAGGACCAAAGTGTGGGTTGGACAGATGTACATCGTACGAACATTGGGAAACCAAACCTGCAGATGTGAAAATTGAGTCGTTAAAGTCATACCTAGACGAGTACCAAGAGATCCCCCGGGGCAGATTACCCCAAGGGTGTGGATATGGTGTTAAGTTCTTATCATGGAGTTTCAACTGTCCCAAGTTCCTCTCTAATTTCCATGACTATCTTGTATTTACTAGAGGTGTAAAAATTGTTAGAAAAAAATTGTCTCACATCACTCAAGCGTTCATATCTAGCGAAACCAAGGTTGTGTTGAACTGTACAGGACTTGGATCCCACAAACTTGGTGGGGTTAGTGATACAAAGTGCTACCCAACTAGGGGCCAGGTTGTAGTTATCAAGGCTCCGCACATCAAAGATAATGTGATGTTCTGGGGCTCCGATGTGGCTACTTATATAATTAAGAGACCGTACTCACATGATCAGTTGATTCTTGGAGGATTCATGGAGAAGGACAATTGGACTGCGGATACTTTTGGCGAGCAAACGAAGGACATTCTTCAAAGGACAACCAAATTGTACCCCAAGATATTGGCTCTGAACCCTGCTGGATCCAGCATTGAAGATTTAGAGATTTTGAGAGTGGTGTCAGGCTTACGTCCTAGTAGACACGGAGGGGTGAGAATTGAAAAGGAGGTCATTGATGAGGGGAAAGTTATAGTCCATAATTATGGTGCCAGTGGTTACGGCTATCAGGCAGGATTTGGTATGGGGGAGAAGGCTGCAAGGTACGCACTTGCGAAAGACTCCAAGATGTGAGAGAAAAGTGCTAGCTGAATAAAAATGGCATCACTTTAAGAGATAAAAGAGTAAATAAACAATATATAAATAAATGTATATATAAGTAAGTATGAATATATATAAGTAAATATGAATATATAAATATACTTGTAATCCTGTGCTAGTAATACAATCTCTCTTCTTCGTCCTTCAGCCAGCCCAACCTGGGGCATACAAAGTTACTCCGTTATCAATAGTCTTGTGTGCAGTGCGATTAAGCCCTGGGAGGAAGAAAAAGGCGAATTGTATTCCTATTCACCAACTAGAGTACACCAGAAACACATCTATCGCTAGTTCAAATCATGTCTGCAGTATTTGAATGGGCGTTCGGTAAGAAACTCACTCCACAGGAGCGACTCAGAAAGAACCAGAGAGCTCTTGAAAAAACCCAACGAGAGTTGACCAGAGAGACGACCAAATTGCAGGCTCAAGAGAAGAAGCTTATAGCAGAGATTAAGAAATCAGCCAAGCTGGGACAAATTGCCAGTGCAAAGATTCAAGCCAAGGATCTTATTAGAACCAAATCTTATATAAATAAATTCAATTCGATGAAAGCTCAATTACAGGCTATTTCGTTAAGGATTCAGTCTGTCAGATCCAACCAGCAAATGGCCACTTCCATGGCGGATGCTACCAGACTTTTAAGTGGTATGAATAGGTCGATGAATTTGCCTCAATTACTGAGAATAGCTCAAGAGTTTGCCAAGGAGAACGATATGATGGACCAGAAGCAAGAATTCATGGACGATGCCATAGACGATGCCATGGCAATGGATGACGATGAGTTGGGAGAGGATGAACAGATAGACGAGATCTTGAGTAAGGTGTTGGATGAGATTGGAGTTGACTTGAACACCAACTTGAAGGATACTCCAACCCTGTTAGGAGCTGTAAGCGAAGCGGAAGTAAGCAACAAGAGGGTGGCCGAGCCCGTGGGCGCCGGTGCTTCTGGAGGAAGCGATGAGGACGACCTACAGGCAAGGTTAGATAGTTTGAAGAAGTAGGGAATAATACATTAGTAAAGAACATACGCTAGTATTATAGCTAGTATATACGCTAGTATATACGCTAGTCAAGAATATACGCTAGTCAAGAATATACATTAGTCAAGAATACACTCTAGTCAGCAATACACTGTCACCAATGAACTCTACTCAGCATACACACAGTCTATATTGGAAACAAGCCAACAGCTCTATATGGGTTTCTTTTTTCCCTCTTGCGCGCACTTCAACAACTTTGGCTACCTTCGTGCTCTCAGTAGATCAAATATGTACTGGCTGATAAGGAAATGCGGTACAGGAGTCGCACTCGCTTTTTTCTCTTGTTGATGCTCGTTACTGTTAGGCTTACATGACAATGTATTGGTAACGTCTATCTCAAGGTAAAAATCTGTGCGTAGTACGATTTTTTTTTCTCTCTTATTTTTTTTGTTCTTCTTTTTTTTATTACTCCATAGCTTCAATACTTTTTTCTAATTTTTATTCATTCTATATATACTTTAATTAAATAACTTTAAATATACTTCTTTTCTTCTAAATATTTGATGATTTTTTCGGCAGATTCTTCTACAGATACACCTTCATAGTTCTTCAAGTGAACTTCTGGAGCCTCTGGAGCTTCATATGGAGCACTTACACCGGTGAATTCCTTGATCAAACCTTCTCTGGCCTTCTTGTATAAACCCTTTGGATCTCTTTGTTCAGCTACAGAAACTGGAACGTCAACGTAAACTTCAACAAATGGGAGGTTGTCCTTAGCATGTAACTCTCTAGCTAATTGACGATCTTGCTTGTATGGAGAGATGAAAGAAGTTAAAGTGACACAACACGAATCGTTAAACAACTTGGCCACTTCACTGATTCTTCTAATATTTTCATTTCTGTCGGCTTCACTGAAACCTAAATCCTTATTTAAGCCGAATCTGACGTTGTCACCGTCAAGACGATAAGAGTTGAGACCTCTGGCAAGTAAAGATTGTTCTAATGCGCAAGCAATTGTGGATTTACCAGATGCTGATAAGCCGGTGAGCCACACTGTGACACCTCTCTGCTTAAGAAATGCAGCACGTTCTTCGTGAGTGAGGTTTTCGTGCCAAGTGATATTAGTAGCCATTTTGTTGGAAGTGATATAGAGAAGTAGAAGTGATAAATATGGAAAAGAAGGAGAGGAAAAAAAAAAAAAAAAAAAGAAAGGAAAAATTTTGAAAAAGAAAAAGAATCAGAACGAATTTCCTACATTTATCTAAACTCTACCTACTTGGCGAAACTGTCAATGGGTATGTAGCTTAAGTTGGGGTACTCGAGTGAAAAATTTTTGGTTGCATATTACCTTTCCTCATAACACGTGACTCCATATAATCAGTATTAGTTGTGTGTATAAGGCGGTCTAGCATAGGAAGAAAGCGGGACTTCAGCGGTGTGTTAATGTGGGGTCGTGCTATGTAGGCGCCCAGCTCTGGCAGGAATAGCGGCTTCAGGCGAAAACTTTGTAAGAGGTGTGTAAGCAGAAAGAGAGTAGAACTAGTTTTTTTCTATTTTTGTTTTTTTTTTTTTTTTTTCTTTTTCTTTATTTTATCATACTTAGCTGTGCAGTAAGCATTGCGATAAGACTTCACGACACGCCAAGCCGCTGACCGGATCCTAAAAGTGTAATTCATGGGAACCCCTCAGTGGCTCAATGGAGCTCAATAGAGGCTCAGCGATGGCTCTCCAATAGAGGCTCAGTGATGGCTCGCTGGAGATCGAAGCTGCTACGACCCATGTCTATTTGTCCTGTAGCTAAGCGTAGACTGCACCGCAGGATCCAGTTATGTAGTCACATGTTTACCTGCACGTGATCTTGAATTTTTCACTCTTTTTTTTTTTACTCCCCTTGAAAGCTTTAACGAGTTGGCCTCCAACCAAAGACCTTGACTCTTCTTCCCCCATACGCCATGTTTTACGAACTTATGGCTATAGCCAGAATCTCCGATCCTCTCAAGTCCAACAAGGAAGCAGTCAAGATTGTCTCCACAGTTGGAAAGTTGATTTTGGCCAACAGAGGGATCATTAGATCCATCACGAATATGGGAGCAAAAAACTTGCCCAAAATTCTTAAAAAGGAACAAGAAAAGCATTTTCAAGGACACTACTTTATGATGGGGTTTGACTGCTCCACCAAAGTGCAACAAGAATTATTAAGAACCTTATTGAGAGATCCAAGAATCCTCCGTGCCAACATCATAAAAAACAAGACTGAAAAGAGCTTGAACGCTGGAGTCTCCTTCGAGAGAGCGTACAAGAGCACCCCACGCGAGTAGTACTCAACTGTAAATAGCATAAATTTGTAAATTAATACACCATGGAAGAAGTAGTGTAAATAAATGAAGATGGTAGTGTGATCGTAGGCTAAGAGGTGTAGCATGATGTTGTGGTGTAGTGTGAGAAGTGGTGATGTAGTGTGAGAAGTGGTGATGTAGTGTGAAAAGTGGTACACTAAGAGTAAGAAGTGGTACTTCACTAGTGGTATTGGGAGGAGTGGCAGCGTAAGATTGTTGCTATGAGATTAATGACATGTAAATGCTGGAATATACAAGCGTACACCATCGACGATGTAAAACACATTCAGTGAGATGTGTCGCACTGTTCTGTAGCACTCTATAAGTGGGTACTATGCTCTGGTAGGTACTAAATCCCTGTAGAGAAGAGGTATGTTTCCCTTCGTCATCCCCATAGATACCAATCGTCACTGCTGGATAGTAAACCACTGGTCTAAGACTCTACATGCTGTTAATGCAGGAACGTGATTATTAAGTCATTATATAATTAGCTAAGCTCTGTTTGCTCTGCCAGCTACTGCCAGCTCTAATGGATCCTTCTGCGATAAGTTGTTCATTGGCTATCTGCTTCTGCCGAGTTTCGTATTAGTGGCTGCAGGCTCCTCGATCAACTCATCTAGCAGAGAATTGGATGCATTAGATGATATATTCCTTCCGTTGGTATAGTTCTCTCCATCAAACACCGACGGAACGGCACTGTGTTCGACGGACGACTGCGAGAATGTCTCGACGTCATTAGACTGCTCCTCTTCGTGTGGGGCAAGGTTCAATGAGGAGGTGGACCTCAATCTCGATCCAGCAGCAACTGGCTCAACAGCTAAGTCGGACCGCGAATGTTGCCTAGACCGGGATCCTAGCCGGGGCAAGTCATTAGAGACGGATTTATTGTAGAAGTACGAGAAGTTGGCCCCCGCTGGTGCATTATTGGTACCGTTGTTAAGAGATCCCATCTCGATGTCTTCTGCATGACCACTGTAGTTCACGCCGTAGTTTAACAATGGATCTGAGTTAACTATGTCGATCCGCTCGATCTGCGTGTATGACCAACGGCAGAATAACTTGTGGTTCACCACAGGCAAGTGCATGTACTTGGTGTAGTTGAACACAATGAACGATAAGGCAGCACCACCAATAAGATCAATAAAGTAGTGGTGTGTCAAATACATGGTGCTCCACCAGAGCCACGAGGCGTACCCCCACCACACGATGGTATACTTGGGGAAGAGCCAGCACAAGAACAACACGTCCATCACAGAACAACCCGAGTGTAACGAAGGGAAGGCTCCAAAGACAACAGGTGAGTTGGAAAACGTCGAGGTGTACATGTCAAACCCAAGCAACTCGTCTATCCGGCCAAGTCCCCCCGGAGATCCACTCATTGAGTAGTTGGCGGGTTCCAAGCCGTGTTTGTTCTTATACCAAGGAGGAGCAGCGGGGAACAAGATCTGGATCATGACCCCCAATAAGTTCATATAGCCAAAGGCAAAGCCATACGACCTCAAAGAGGTGGGAGGGGCAAAGACAAATATGAAGGCGGCAACGACAAAGGGGGCGCTGAAGTGGAGTAACCCGTACGGTAACCACGCCACCACGTCCAACAACGTCAGCGTGATGGTAGCCAAAACGTTCGACAAGTTGTCTCCGTATAAGATCGTCTCCATAGCCGGTAACACCTTGACCAGAATGGCGGGTTTCCACGACGTGGGGATCTTGCCTGCTGAGAAGAACAATGCTAACCAGGTGAAGATGGGCAAAGCATGCACAAAGAACTGCGAAGTCAATGGGATAACAAAGCACGTAACAAATGCTGACAAGATTAGCAACTTAATGAAGAAGTTGGCTGGGAATATTATGAAAACGAAAAAGATCACCGACGATAAAAATGAATAGTGTACGATTTCTCTGTACGACCATGACCGGTTGAAAAACTGGCTGATGGTGTGTTTCGGGTTGGTTTCAAAAGAAAGATCGGCCAACGTGTTCCCCGGCCTCTTTTCCGAGAGGAAGTAGTAGTGGAAAAGCTTGTACGGTTTCTGGACGATAGGAGATCGAAGGAGAGACATTGCGTTGTGGGGCGACTCAATTGAATTGGCAGGGCAAAGATTTGTTAGGCAAGATCGATTTTATTTTATTTTTTTTCTCTTTTATCTGTTGAATTCGGTGTTTCACAAGTGTTCCAAGATAAGCTTCTTTCTGTTTCTTTTTCTACGGAAAAGGTCTCAGTGGTCGATGATTAGGTGCTTCCGCCGCTGCTGGATCGGTTTCGAGTCTCTCGCTTTATTGGTATGCTGGGGTATACACGATAAGAGTGTTTTGATTATTAGTAGGAAGAATTGTGCTGAAAAGAAAAAATTTCGATGGCAGTGCGAAAAAGAAAAAAAAAAAAAAAAAAAAAAAAGAAATAAAAAATAAATTAAGAGTGATTCAATGCTGCACCACGAGAGACACTCCAAACACGTCCGACCATCGGTTGGAACCAAGAAAAGGGGGAAGTAGTCGACGTGATGAGATGTGGTAGTATAGATGCATAACATGAGAGAAAAAAACCTACCTGCTTCACAATTACCCACTCCACTTGCGATCCGCTACTATGCATGCCAATCCGGTGCTTCCTTTCTTCTTTTTCTTCTGGTCTGGTCTATGACGTAGTTTTCGATTTTCTCCAACTTTAAAAGAGATAGGGGCAACCTGGAACAACGTAGGTAAGGGTTGACTAACCATACCACTAAAGCTTAATGGAAATTAAAAGCTACGGCTGACGATTTGGGAGGCTGTCTTCCTTTCGCGGGTCATGTATGCACCCCACATGGTTCTCGCAGGCTTTGGGTCCATTCCATTTCGTGGTGCTTCCCTTGCCTTTTCTTTTTGGCCCTACTCTGAAACGCCAGAATTTTAAATTAAGGAATTTATTATTCTCTTGCATAGAGAGAGCAGTGCGACTGGTTGCAACAATCAGCGTTTGACCTCCACCAAGATATAAATGACCTATACCTCACCATCGAGTTTTTGATCGTGCTAGACTCTACCCCTCGTGGTCCCTTGCTATCCTTCCCTGTCTACCTTTCCTCTCCCTGCAATTCTCTCACCGCTCCCACTCCGTGCACAACCATCCACGCGGACCATAGGCGCGCTGCGTCCTCCACCCATCAACACGGCTTGTATGCAGTCCCTATCAGACTTTAAGGTTCAAACTTGCCGTGCCCTTACAAAAGAACAACGTTTTACAACCGTCTTCATCTCCACCAATTCACGGTAATGTCTGTCGAAGAAACTGAAACTGAGGTTATCTTAACCCACAAGAACGGATCCACCGTTAAGATTTTGAAATTTGGAGCCAATGTCCTCTCCTGGAAGCTTGCTGATGGAACTGAAAAATTATGGCTTTCCTCAGCTGCCAAGCTCGACGGGTCTAAGGCTGTTAGAGGAGGTATCCCCTTAGTTTTCCCAGTTTTCGGAAAATCAAAGAATCCAGACCACCCTACTTACCCATTGCCACAACATGGCTTTGCAAGGAACTCCACCTGGGAGTTTTTGGGCCAGACTACCGAATCTCCACTTGCTGTACAATTTGGCTTGGGCCCGGAAAACGTCAGCCCAGAGTCCTTAAAGTTGTGGGATCAGGGTCAAAATGACTTTACCTTGATCTTAACCGTCGCCTTGGGTGAAGAGTCCTTGAAAACTACCATAGATGTGGAAAACACCGGTAAACATGACTTTGAATTCAACTGGTTGTTCCACACCTATTACAAGGTTCCCGACATTACCGACGTTTTAATCACCAATTTCACTGACGCCGACTGTTACGATCAACTTTTGGGTGAGACTTATTCCGAGAAGGCCCCTATTATTCTGTTCCACGAAGAATTCGACAGGATTTACAGAGGTGTCGAGGAACACAAGGTTGCTCAAATAGTGGATAAGGGCAAGGTATTAACGGAATTGCACCGTGACAACTTGCCGGACTGCGTCGTATGGAACCCTTGGATCAAGAAATCCGAAGGAATGGGAGACTTTGAGCCTAAGTCTGGGTACCTTAACATGGTGTGTATCGAGCCTGGTCACGTAGGGAAGTTTTACCAATTGGCTGCTGGAAAGAAGTGGAGTGCCGGCCAGTTGTTGAGCCATGGTGGAGAAATCAAGGTTCAAACGAACATTTACCAGTAGAACCTTCAGTTTGTTCAGTTTCCAAGGAGAAGCAGGTCAATAAACGTTGATCGTAGAGTGTCCATTATGTAGAGATTTGTAGGCTAATGTTCTATTGCTGAAGGTATTCTAGGGTGTAAATGGTCCTCGTTAGTGTGGTAGTACTTTTTGGCTCCTTGTAAACCATTAGCTGGCGTGCTTTTTGCTTCATTGCCTTGCTCATTCATCGACGACTCATAGTATCCTCTTTTCCCTCTGCTGTAGTAATGCTATGAGGGTAGCGTCAGCAGGTTAGGTCACTGCCTCATTCTAGGATCCCTGAGCTCCTCCGGTCTATTGCTTCGTGAATACCCGGGTTAGTGCAGCCAATTTGGTAGATCTCCTACATGTCACCTTCTACATACTTTTACCTTACTAATTATTGTATATTATGCAACTATTTAATATTGTTCTACTTTTAACTTCCTATCTACGCACACTGCTTCTCCTTGCCCAAGTTCAAGAATCTCAGGAATCTCGACTCTGTTCTCTTTGTGGGTTGTTGAAGAGACGAATTGGACATCTTATGCTTCAACTGGGTCGAGCTCATCGTCCTTTGTCCATGACTAGTCTCAATGGACTTCTGCGACGAAGAGATGGTTGGTTTGTTGTATAAGGAGAATGGTTTGGGTGTGGTAGTATGAGAGTCCAACGAAGGTTTGGGATGGTGATCGAATCGTGGTACGCTTGGCTTCTTCTGAAGCGTGGGTATAGATGTTTTCTTCTGAAGTGCAGGTATTGAAGTTTTCTTCTGGAGTGTGGGTATAGACGTTTTCTTCTGGTCCGTTGGAGCATTATATTGGTTGAGCGTGCACTGAGAGCTTTTTCTATTGAGTACTGGGATACCTGATCCGCTACTGTAGGGTGCCTTCAATGTAGAATTAGACGCTGAATTGTTCAACATTTGTGAAGAGGGTTTTTTGTTGAGTGAAGATATGCTGTTGGAGCTGGAAGATTTGACTCCCGCCATCTCGAGAGACGAAATTCTCACTCGGTTGGGAGAATTACTGCCTATGGGCTGAGGTCTGAGAATTGGTTTGGGTTTGAGGAACTGGCGCTCAACGAATTTCGGTTTCTCGGATACAGGAGCGTGTTGCGACTGGACTGTCGAAGGAGCCCTGTAGGTTCTTGTGGGTGAAGACGCTCTAATGGTGGGACTCTTCTGGAGCTGGCCCCTCAGTGCTGTGGGCATGGGCAACCGTGTAGGCGAGATATCGTTTGTCTTTGTTGTAAAGTCATTCAAGAGCTCGTTCAAATTCATACTTCCCTTCGATGGGGAGATCTTCCGGATGGGGCTGCTGTTGAGCTCAAATGGCGATGACACTTCTTGCATGTGTGGTTCTAACTCGAATTCGGTGTGGTCCAATCCTGTCGATTGAGTCGGGTGCTCTAACTCAGGGAGAACCTCTTCGGGACCGTGCAAAGTTCTTCTTCTTTTCGTCACGCTGGACAAGTTTTGGTCGGGCTCTCTTTTATCTTCGGAGTCGAGCCGCATGGTATTGGGCAGGTACATTTCGGTACGCTGCATGGGGGGAGAGGTGTGAGGTACGTGGTGCTCGTGGTGCTGGTAGTGCTGATTGTGGCTGAGGTTCTGGTGGTGGTCTGGTTTATTTTGTCTTCCAGCCGCATAGTGTGACGAGATCAGCTCCATTTTGTTGAACTTCAGTCTGTGCAACCCCGAGTATCTCTTCTTGCGCTGGGCTGTAGGCGAAGAGGCAAAGTTGGTGGTGTTGGCCAAGGGCTGCTTGATGTATCTCGATATTTCCGAAGCCCTGGCGTTCAATTCGTCGAGCACGTTGTTAGTTAGTTTCATTGAGTAGCCTTTACTGCTCATTTCTGTACCCAAATCATCGAGCGATGGATAAAGATTTGGAGGCGAAAATTGGAAAGGAGATGTTAAGGTGAGGTTTTTGATCTTTTTGATAGGAGTGTTCAACTCCTGTGATACGTCAAAGTCGACGTCCATAGCTTGGATGTGTGTGATGTTGGACCAAGGGGAGAGAATACACTCAAGCGTACAATTTTTTTTAGCTACCTCTTCTAGTTGTCTCTTTTTTGCATTCTCTAAAGGAACATAGTGTTTCAGAATTGCCTATTACGGAATGGTAAACAAGGAAGTTTATGTTGTGTGCAGGATGGTTGCAAAGGATTTGCTCGATTTGGGAAGATAATGAAAATAATTAGGCTCAATTTGGAAACCACTAGCCAGTGACAGGTTGAAAGAAAAAGAGACAGAAATTCGGTGACGATCAAACTCGGATATCCCAGAGTGGGAAAATAACCACATGCTGCACATAGACAAAGTTCCACGTACCGCCAGGTTGGCCACATAAAGCCATATTGAGTGAACTACTTAGGCAATTCCCTCATGCAACGAATCGATGTATGAGGAGTGCATATAGAGAGTCGAAATTGAAAAAGTAACCGGGTCTAGATATACCAACAGGAGCTTGTACATGGCGCACTGCACACAGTAGGAATAACCTCAGAGTTGCACAGTGGGACTATAAGAGAGTAAAGTGATAGCTGAAATATGAAAAATTGAGTCTGGGTATCGAAAATGACCAATTCCGTTCTAAAAATTCCACCAGAGCATTTCTCTCGTCAATTTTTTTTTTTTTTATCTCTCCATTTTTCTACAGCTAAGTGCATATGTAAGTGAACTGGTGGTGGTGGTGGTGGTGGTGGTGGTGATGGGATGCAAAGACTTCCTTAGATGCGCAATCTTACATCTTTCCTCGGCAAATACCAACAAGCTTAGACTTCAGGTACCGCCCTAGTGTTGCTCTCACGTTTAGGCTCATTATCGCATGAATGCGGCTATACACTCACCTTTTGGTCTTGGTCATTTCCACATGTAAAAATATCCAATGTGCAAGTTTAGGAATTAATCAATTTAACCGAATCTCCTCGGAGCTACTCACGTGTGGCTCTTCGGAGAACTAATATTCACAATAGAGGAGAAACAAAAAAAATTTAGACTTTTACGGGGGGCAACCAAAAATAAACAAATAAAAAAGGGTCTCGATCTTCATCTGGCTTTGCTTTATTGCTACGTCCCTAGCCTGTAGGTGATAATAAACATGTAAATATCTTCTTCTTAGCACCCGGGGCGCTTGCTCATTTGTACTGTCGCTCACGTAATTGTTCCACTCTCTTCCCGGATAATCTATTTTTTACGCAGAAAACACACCCCATTTTTTTTTTTTTTTTT